>CAHIKZ030003039.1:27500-37500 GCA_903632075.3 Acanthosepion pharaonis | reverse complement strand
TAAGTCATTTTTCAACCTAAGTTGTGATCCCTGGAACCAATTAACAACATAGGGTAAGGTATAACTGTATTTGTTTTCAGCTGTATATTTTAGTCTCTAATTTTCAAAAGAGTGTTGCACAAATTTAATAAAATATGTAACGTGTATTTCTAAATCATTATATTGTGTCTCTGTAAGTATGGCTAATTTTGTGTTCATCTAATTCTAGCTCCAAAAGTGTTATCTTTCTCTCTGATCTTTTTTGTGAAATTCTTCATGGCACTGGTTTTTATCTAGTCTTTCTCTTGCTGATAATATGAGATTGGACAAAAAATTCAGTTTGCTGTTTTATTTTTTCTTTGTTCCTTAGATGACATTAGGAGTGTTAAATTTCCATAAATTAATTTAAAAAATTTTTTTTCTAATTTATTGATTCTAATGTTGAAGAAGAAAGAACACAAAACAAAAACTTTGTACTATTTATAGAAAAGGTGTTATGAATGATTAAATGTGTCAAGTGGTTTCAAAATTTTCATTTTGGGGGACCTTTTTATAGTCAGATAGACCAGATGAAATTGACTTTGTCAAAACATTACTGGAGAATGATCTATGTCGGTGATTCTTAATGTTGTCCATGTAGCATCTTTAGTGGTCCACAGAGAATTCATAACCATTTCACAAAAAAATGTATCTAAATTATTCAAACTTTGAAGAATTAAAAAATATAATATTTTCCATTATATTTGAAAATTTTGAAAGTACATAGGTATTAGGATTTTTGGCTGTTGCAGATATTTTCAGTAAAAAATGAAATAAATTAGATTTCAACAGCAGAGGAACTATCAGACTAAGACTGAATGACATCATCAAAATTGGTTATGATATCTTGTGTGAGAAACACCAAGATCAAAAATAACTAGCTGAATGGACAAAACTGAATGACATCATCAAAATTGATTATGATATCTTGTGTGAGAAACATCAAGATCAAAAGGTAGTCACTAGCTGAATGGATAAGACTGAATGACATCATCAAAATTGATTATGATATCTTGTGTGAGAAACACCAAGATCAAGGTATCATCTAATAGCTGAATGGACAAAAGACTGAATGACATCATCAAAATTGATTATGATATCTTGTGGAGAAACACCAAGATCAATAATGACATGAATGGACAAAGACTGAATGACATCATCAAAATTGATTATGATATCTTGTGTGAGAAACACCAAGATCAAGGTAGTCACTAGCTGAATGGACTAAGACTGAATGACATCATCAAAATTGATTATGATATCTTGTGTGAAAACACCAAGATCAAAGTGATCACTAGCTGAATGGACAAAGACTGAATGACATCATCAAAATTGATTATGATATCTTGTGTCCAGAAACACCAAGATCAAAAAAATTCACTAGCTGAATGGACAAAGACTGAATGACATCATCAAAAATTGATTATGATATCTTGTTTGAGAAACACCAAGATCAAAGGTAGTCACTAGCTGAATGGACTAAGACTGAATGACATCATCAAAATTGATTATGATATCTTGTGTGAGAAAACACAAAAATCAAGGTACACTAGCTGAATGGACTAAGACTGAATGACATCATCAAAATTGATTATGATATCTTGTGTAGAAACACCAAGATCAAGGTAGTCACTAGCTGAATGGACTAAGACTGAATGACATCATCAAAATTGATTATGATATCTTGTGTGAGAAACACCAAGATCAAGGTAGTCACTAGCTGAATGGACTAAGACTGAATGACATCATCAAAATTGATTATGATATCTTGTGTGAGAAACACCAAGATCAAGGTAGTCACTAGCTGAATGGACTAAGACTGAATGACATCATCAAAATTGATTATGATATCTTGTGTGAGAAACACCAAGATCAAGGTAGTCACTAGCTGAATGGACTAAGACTGAATGACATCATCAAAATTGATTATGATATCTTGTGTGAAAACACCAAGATCAATGTAGTCACTAGCTGAATGGACTAAGACTGAATGACATCATCAAAATTGATTATGATATCTTGTGTGAGAAACACCAAGATCAAGGTAGTCACTAGCTGAATGGACTAAGACTGAATGACATCATCAAAATTGATTATGATATCTTGTGTGAGAAACACCAAGATCAAGGTATCACTAGCTGAATGGACTAAGACTGAATGACATCATCAAAATTGATTATGATATCTTGTGTGAGAAACACCAAGATCAAGGTAATCACTAGCTGAATGGACTAAAGACTGAATGACATCATCAAAATTGATTATGATATCTTGTGTGAGAAACACCAAAATGGTAACTAGCTGAATGGACTAAGACTGAATGACATCATCAAAATTGATTATGATATCTTGTGTGAGAAACACCAAGATCAAGGTAGTCACTAGCTGAATGGACTAAGACTGAATGACATCATCAAAATTGATTATGATATCTTGTGTGAGAAACACCAAGATCAAAAAAAGTCACTAGCTGAATGGACTAAGACTGAATGACATCATCAAAATTGATTATGATATCTTGTGACCAAGATCAAAGGTAATCACTAACTGAATGGACAAAGACTGAATGACATCATCAAAATTGATTATGATATCTTGTGTGAGAAACACCAAGATCAAGGTAATCACTAGCTGAATGGACTAAGACTGAATGACATCATCAAAATTGATTATGATATCTTTTGTGAAAACACCAAGATCAAAGGTAATCACTAACTGAATGGACTAAGACTGAATGACATCATCAAAATTGATTATGATATCTTGTGTGAGAAACACCAAGATCAAGGTGATCACTAGCTGAATGGACAAAGACTGAATGACATCATCAAAATTGATTATGATATCTTGTGTGAGAAACACCAAGATCAAGGTAATGCCACTAGCTGAATGGACTAAGACTGAATGACATCATCAAAATTGATTATGATATCTTGTGTGAAAACACCAAAATCAAGGTAATCACTAGCTGAATGGACAAAGACTGAATGACATCATCAAAATTGATTATGATATTTGTGTTTTTCACCAAGATCAAAGGTATCACTAGCTGAATGGACAAAGACTGAATGACATCATCAAAATTGATTATGATATCTTGTGTGATAAATGGACTAAGACTGAATGACATCATCAAAAAATGATTTTGATATCCTCTGTTTATCCTTGTTTACTAAAATAAATTTTAAAGTGTAAACATATACAGTATCCAAAATATCGCTAAAAAAGAGCATAGCATGATGAAAAGGATGCTAAACTTGACGAAAACAAAATTTTATCGTCTAAATGTTTGTTATTATTAAGAGGAAAGGTCAAAAGTTTTTTGGGGTATTTTTTCCATTTTTAATCATTCCTAGCACGTCCGAAATTTTTCGTTAAAAATCTAGTTTTTTTGAGTCAGCAAAATTGACCATTTTTCCATTTAAAAAAAAACTGGAAATCTGACTGAAATTTTTTTTAAATATCAATTATCATTTTTTCAAAACTTTTTTTAAGAAAATCAGAAATTATAATATTTATTTAAAATATTTTGAACCAAACTTAACTTAGCTTTTGTGCCAAAAAGATGTAATTTGAAAATAAATCAAAGCAGGTCATAAATTTTTGCGTCTCTTGACATGTGATGAATGATATATTTATGAATTCCATGAGGCTAATTTGTTCTACGGAAGGAAAAATGAAATAATTTACATTTACGTGAACAAATTATTTACCTCGTTATTTTTAACGAAAACTTTCAGCGGTCTAATTTTTTTTTTTTTTTTTTTTTATTTCAGCTTTCACCTTTACGATGCTTTATGGGAAATATATTCTAAAAAATTAAAATAAAACTGTTAAGAGTGACATTAAATTTCATATTTCTTAAGAAAGGTATCTAATTAATTTATAGGTACCTTTCTTATGAAATTTTATCAGAAATTGTACATAAAATACTATAATTTTATGTACATTTATTATATTTTACTGTTATTTGTATTTGCATTCATTTTATTATTAATTTTGATATTTCATTTATGGAAAATGTCATAACTGAGATTAATATAAAAAATAAGATCATATAAATTTCATAAGATGATACTGATACTTGTAGGTACCCTTCTCAGTTGAAATTGAAAAATCAAATTAACTTCTCCACGTGTTTACATAAAAGTAAAGGCCTTAACAGCGGAGAACAATGCTTAACTCAAATAACGCAACTTAATTCTATTCTGGTTGGTCTTCCGTACTTTATAATTACAGCCTGGTTATAAGCACAAAATTACATTTCTTAATTACTGGGGATCTTCTGATTAGTCAAAATGATACAATTTACAACGCGCTAAAAAAGATTCATCTCATAAGGACACTTATGAAAGCCGATGCGGTTTTTAACTAATTTTATAAGATTTTAACAACTTCAATGTAAAATCTATTATAATTAATGAAATAACAAATAATTGTATTAAAAATTCATTTTCATCGAAAAAATTTTTTTTTCATGCTTTCAGAAAATATTGTCCATATTCATAAAAACAAAAGCAAAAAAGCATTTGAAATTAAATAATATCTTTGTTTTATTGAGTTTTGTATGTTTACAATTCAGAGCTGATTTTCAGGTACTGCAGATCCAATTAAAAAAAAAAAAACATGATTTGCATTCCTCAAAGCCCTGTGCTTTTAATTATTGTAATCACTAAAACCAATGCGATCAATTTCTAGCGTTTTCATAAAATTAGTTATGGGGGTAATAAATATTTTAAAAAAATATTTCTACCATGACTTTCATAAAAAAAAATATTTATAATAATTTCGATCATCTGTGAATAGTTCCTGAAAGTTTCATTAACATCCGATAATTATTTCTATTTTTGCATGATTTTTTTAAATTAATGTGTGTCATACCAAAAAAAAGGTGCTAAAAATTGTCTATGTTATTTACTAGTTCCGCTGATACAAATAGAAACAAGGTTTTTTTAATCAAAATTTAGAATGTTCTAAAAAGAAGGAAAATTTTTTTAAAATAATTAAAAAAAAAAAAACTTTGGTCTTTCCTCTTCATAATAACGAGCATTTAGACAATAAAATTTTGTTTTCGGCAAGATTGGCGTCTTTTTCATCAAGCTATGCTCTTTTTTTAGCGATTTCGTGGAGGTACCTATGTAAACAGACTATTTTGTGTTTTCATTGAGCATTTTAGTGTGGAAATTGTACAGTCTAAAAGTAAAAGGAGTGATTCATTTGAATTTTTTGAAGAAAAAATGGTCCATAGGCTGAAAAAGGTTGAGAAGCACTGATCTGTTATTAGACAGTTTTTGGAAATAAGAAATTATGCAAAACATCCAAGTTGAAAGTCATATTTTATCAAGATAATGTTAGATGACATGCTTCTTTGATGAAAAGGCAAAAATTGTTACATCTTAGCTGGGAAGTTTTACATTTATCTGCAATATTCACCAAATATTGCACTTTTTGGGATTTACAGAATTGTCTTGAGGAGAAAAAATTAATTTTCTCTCAATAACTTCAAGACACCTTTTTAGCTGTTCTTTGTTGAGAAAAATTAGCTCTGAGAAGATAGAATTTGGCATTGCCTGATGAAAAATATAAAATAATTTAAATATATTCAATCAATTTTGGTTTTTATTTAAGATTAGACTACCCATGACCCATTCAATTTATAAAACACTGAAGTTGATTTCAACATTCCATTCAAATGAAAGTTAATTTTATTATGATTCAGTTAAATATTTTAATTCGTTCGTATCGTCATTGGTCTGGTTTACATTTAAAGTTCATGTTTAACATTTTACTGATTGTCTACAGCATTTAATAGGAATAGAACTTCCAGGATAAACTTTTAATTTTTTAAATATTGTTTGTTTAAAGAAAGCTGAAATATAAATCCTTGCTCTACAAACAACTGGAAAAAAAAAACAGCAAAGTGGGATCTCTTTGTGTCTGTCTTTAACTTAAAAATATTTTTATTAAAAAAATTCTCAGTTTGAAGAAAATTAAAATAAAAACACTTACTGTATAAACAACTCATAAATCATTGTGCCAGACAGACAGATGCACCACACAAGACTTTTAGTATTATATAGATCAATAGATAGATAGATATTAAAAGAGAGAGATAGATAGATAGATATTAAAAGAGAGAGATAGATAGATAGATATTAAAAGAGATAGATAGATAGATATTAAAAGAGATAGATAGATAGATAGATATTAAAAGAGATAGATAGATAGATATTAAAAGAGATAGATAGATAGATATTAAAAGAGATAGATAGATAGATATTAAAAGAGATAGATAGATAGATATTAAAAGAGATAGATAGATAGATAGATATTAAAAGAGATAGATAGATAGATAGATAGATATTAAAAGAGATAGATAGATATTAAAAGAGATAGATAGATAGATAGATATTAAAAGAGATAGATAGATAGATAGATATTAAAAGAGATAGATAGATAGATGAAATACCACATTGTTTTAATTCTTTTGCTTTAATGAGTTTTTTTTAAAAAAACTCGTTATTATATTTGTGTTGATTTTTACCTCCAGTTGCCAGTTCATTTTGAAACCCCAGCCCGATTAAATTGGGAACATTTATCATTTTTGGAACTTCTAAGATAATTTTTGCAACCAGTAAGTCAATTCAGAATTTAGTTGCACTTTGAAGCTGAACCCAATTCACTTCATGTAACTTGCTTTTTGCAATTCTATCAATAACAATGGAGCCAAAATACCCAGTTCATCAAGTTATGTCGGCTTGTCACTCTATGATGGTAAGAAATGTGTAGACCCAAGATAGGAAATCATGAAAAGATAGTGTTAGACATAAGAGCAATCGGTAATTTTAGTCTTGTACATTAGCCCAAAAGTTTTGTCAGAAAATCAAGAATTAGTTCTAAAAAGATTTGTATAGCAAACAATGATTAGCTTTTTAGTTCAGTTTTATTTTTCTATTTTCAACTTGTTTCTACATTTAGAGAAACTTTCACCTTTGTATTTAATGTGCATGTTCACATCCACACAGATGTTAGTCTTGTTCATGTATATATATATATATATATATATATATATATATATTTTATATAAATCTTTTAATACAATTTAAAAAAAATATAAAAAAATATTGTGAATTTCATTCTTCGTTCAACGATAATGTTATTAAACTTATCAGATATTTCATTAAAAAAATTTACATAAAATAAATATACAACACTTGTCTATATTATTTAATGAAACGTGTATGAATGAAAAGATGCTGCTAAATAAACATTATATATATATATATATATAATTGCAGAAAGTGATGAAACCTTTTTATTGAGTTTTTATGTTGGCGACATAATTGAGAAGAAACCTTCATATGAGCTCCTTAACATAAATACCTTGTTTTTAGTCCACCAGCCTTCAACCTATACCTATTAATCAATATTAGAATCTTGTTTACTAATATAACACCTATCTCTCATGGCATGTTTTTTGCTTTCTTTCTTGTATTTTTCTATAAAAGACTCAGTCTGGACAACCCCTACTATGAGTGAGCAATTAAAAGATAAATAAAATCATAAATTTGAAACAAAAGAAGAATAACTCAATTTTTAAAAAAAATTAGATAATTATAAAATTTTATTGAATTTTTCAGAAATTATTCAGTGATAATTTATTTTTAAAAAATTATGTTTGTTTTTTTATGCTTTATTGCCTTGAATGAAGATAAGACAATCAAGAAGTCATACATCACTTGGAGTCGACATACTCTTGTTGAAATAGGTAGCAAGCAGATAAGCTCGATGTCATACTCTTGACTTGTTTATTCTTTTGGAGAGGTGTGTTCATCTCCACAACATCCCCACATTCTCGTTTTAGATATGCACTTTCTTTAGTTGATGCTTTTTTCAACATGGATCCACTTCCAACGTCTCAGTTGGATTACATTTTTGCTTACCCTGACATATTGTACTTTTAATTGTAGGAATAAGTACTTCAAAAATATCATAAATTATGTCTGTTGCTACATTAAATTGTACTGGTTGCATATTCAGCGCATATCTAGACATCAGTTGAATAATATGTCTCTTGTAATGAAAATCGTCCACTTTTGACAATGTACATCATGCTACCAAGGTGCTGAATCAATTTTCCTTCCTGTCAATTTTCTTTTCCGGCCCTAAAGCTTTTAAAGAAATCCTTATCACCAATCTTAAATGATCTGGTAGGTTGGAATTGTCAAACTTTCTTCTGGCAGTAATTTGTTGAAAATGGATCTAACTTTTCTAGCAGATGACATTTTCACTGTGATGTTTGCATTTGACATTATTTGATACACACTCAAAAATTCTTGCAGTGCTGTTTCTTCAGCTTTCAAGCCTTTAGCTTTTCTTAATCCTCTTTTAAAGGGATCAACAAATCATTCTGCTTGACCATTTGACCTCAAATGATAAATTATCATTTGAGGTCAAATGTTCAAATGTTCACTTGCTTATTTTTACAGAAATTTTTAAACTCACTTGAAGTAAATTGAGTTCCACTATTGGATACCACACTGTCAGGTAATCCAAACCTTGCAAAAAGTTTGTGGAAGAATTTAATTGTTATTGCAGTAGTAGGTTGTTTACACCTCAATCTCTTGGGCCATTTTGTGAAACTGTCGACCACAATTAAATAGTTCGAACCCTTTAGTAGTCCAGCAAAGTCCATATGTAATCTTGCCCATGGTTTATCAGTGCTCAGCCATACCTGATAATTTATATGCAGTGATTTTACTGCTGAATTACAACCATGACATTTTCTCAC
Source organism: Acanthosepion pharaonis (assembly GCA_903632075.3). Lineage (NCBI taxonomy): Eukaryota > Metazoa > Mollusca > Cephalopoda > Sepiida > Sepiidae > Acanthosepion > Acanthosepion pharaonis. The sequence continues at coordinate 28,691 of CAHIKZ030003039.1, read as the reverse complement.
TGTGTTTTGGATATCTTTGTTCAACTTTGGCCAATACACGTAGTTTCTCATTTTTTGCACTCACAGTTGACTATAGCAGCAAATGTGACAAATTCTTCATTTTTGTCCTTAGTAATGATCATGTACTGTGAATGTGTATGAAACAGTGAATTCTTTTCAATAATAGCAACACTGTTTCATTAAATGACGCTTTTTCTGGAGTATTTGGCAAAATGAAATTCAGATATTTTTCATGTTCAGCGGGGCACAATTTTCACAACAGAAGACATACCTTCATTTCATCCAACCAATCTTGGAATTCTTCTCTGAAAATGTACCTTGTACCTTCTGACATACAATAGGAATGTAATGTTTTCTTCTGGGATGTAATGAAATTCACTAATTGAGTTTGACTGTGTCTGATGAAAATGAAATTGACATATTGTCTGTTCCTTGCTTTTCCAGGATTACTTTTATCTGTTCTTGATATTCAGTTCACTACCGTTGCATTTGTTATAATAGTTGCTGAATAAATATCTTCAATTTTTCCTTATTTAGTTCTTCCATTCTTCCATATTTAGTTCATGCCAAGTAGTTCTTAACTAGGAGTAAAAGTTTTGGGTTTTTTGTTTCCTAACAGCTGTATATCATACAGCCTTGAAGTTTGACTTCTGTGTCACACTATGGACATACACAAAATTTTTTCCCATGAATTTTGAATTTCACCAGCTATTTATGCTAAGTGAGAGGAAACCATTTTTTTTTTTTTTTTTTTGCGTGTGTGTGAATTCAAATTCTCATCTCCACTGTCATATTTTCATTGCATTGAATGAAGATAACATAATCAAGAAGTTATATGTCACTTGGAGTCAACATAGTCTTGCTGAAATAGGTCGTAAGCAGATAAGCTAGATTTCTAACTCTCTACTTGTTTACTCCTTCTACTGATGATTCTTGGCATCTGTATTTCTGTATTTGGATGAGTTCAAGTCCTCTTCCGTAGAAGTGTGTTCATCTCCACAACACTTGTTTTTCTTTCTTTCTTTTTTTTTTTATGAATATCTTAGTCATTGAATGTACACATGCAAAGCATACAGACATAAACAATTTGAATGAAATTAAAATGAACATCTGTATTGAGAGGGTTAATTTTCCTTTCTGTTTGGCAACAATCCTTGAGTAACAGGAAAAGAGTATAAGCTAGAATGTGTG
>CAHIKZ030003039.1:0-22500 GCA_903632075.3 Acanthosepion pharaonis | reverse complement strand
TGTTGTGGCCTGTTTAGAGGCCAGAAAGACATGGAGGACAAAGGTAGGTTGAAACAAGTCTATTGAAATAACAGATATATACAAAGCAAGAGTTAATTTAATAGGCAGATATTCATGTGCATCCAAACGGTAGGTTAACCTGATTTCCGTTAAATAAAACTGCCTTAGTTATAAGGAAATATTCTAATTAATAACTATTTATGAGAGGAATAGAAAATTCATTCTAATGTAGGAATTACCCAAACATGTTCAAACTTCTGTTGAAATATCCTATAATAGAAAATAAATTCAAAAACTAGGCCTATTATTTGTTTTTGTTTTTTTCCTGGGTTCTTACTTCAGCAAAATTGTGGCTATGTATATCAAGATCTTAGTACCAGTTTTAATAAACCTTAAATTATAAACAAGGTATGGTGGGCTGGTGATGTTCAGTAGTAAAAAAAAAATTTTTCAAAATTATCACTGAGATGATATGTTTTGTAAAACTTTTATCCATACTTACCAACAATAGATGTGAATACAATAATCAAACAGTTCAAAATTGAATATTTTTTCTGACATAAAAAATTAATTCAACCAAAAGAACAAAGAAAAAATTGGTTAAAAGCAGTCATATTCTCTAGGAGACGGTGAAAAAAAATGGAATATATGACTAAGCTTTAACTTTAAATATGGTGATGTCAATGGAACTATCAGGAAAACTTCCAACTAAGTGTTTTTAAAAAATCAATGTTTTTAAAAAAAATCATTTTGAAATGATTATTTCTTCTGATGGAAGAGTTTCTTTTAATTAAAGCATTGTTTTCAATAAACAACTTAAATGTATTGAGTGAATTTTTTTTTTTTTTTAACAACAATCAACATTTTACAGCAACGTCAGGTAAGCAGATTGTAAGAATATTTTTTTTTTTTTTTTAAACAATGATTTTATTCAAAATTTAGTTTTAAACTATTATAGCTATAAAAAAAGAAATTTAAAAAAGTATCTGTCTATATTTTTATTTGATCCATTATTATGGATACCGACTATTTTAAAAAGTTGAACTATTAAAACATTATTTATTTGACGCCATATTTATTATATACATTTGGTCAAAACATGTTAATGGCCTCGATAATAAAGGTTGAAATGTTGAACTGAAATCTATATTTAGCTCATAAAATTGTTACAGGTACCCAATAGTTCCATGTAATTGCCATTAATGGATAAATAATTTAAAATCTTATATTTTTAATTAATTTTATCTCATAATTCATAGAAAATACACATTTTAATGGATAAAGGCTTTGGTTATGCTTGACAGAACCCAAAATCTGTTAATTTTTCTACCCAAACTTTTTTTATATTATTCAAAAAACTAGCATTTCAATAAAAATTAAATCCTTCAAATTTCCCCTTTTATCACTAGTTATTTTTAAATTCTCCTTTTTTCTAATATATTTTAAACATTTAAAATCAATGGACATTATTGTCACATTTCTTCATGAAAAAATTTGACGCTTGAACATATTTACCTGCCTCCTCCTTTATTTGTTAAATGTTAATTTACTTTATAGGTGTTTTATTTATATATAATCAGACATTTGCCAATAGGATACAAATTCGCTATTTGTGTATTGTTCTATACAGAACATTGAGAACAGTCTTTTTTTGGTAAAAATTTTACATTTTGATTGCATAGAATTATTTAAATACCAATGTTATGGTTTTGTTTTATATGTGGTGTCTTTGATGCCACCGTTATGGAACACTTTAAAAAAAGATCTTCCATTTTGTATAAAGACTCTGCAATTGTCGTTCACAAGAAATCTCCCTTTGCTAGAAAATATAGCATTCTGTCATCCTTAAACGATTGCTAAAATTTTGAAAACTTTATTTCTAAATTTTAAGTGGCAGAGCCTACTATTGTTGGAACAAGGTTAAATTCCGTTTTCTTGACCAATTTGAATTCTTCTAGATACTACTTTCCTGATGTCAGACTTATTCAATGTTAAGATTGTTTATAAATAAAAAATACTAGATTCAATATCAACAAACTCACTATTCATGTAAAATTCTTTGATTTTTATAAGGAAAACCATTATTTTGATTTTTAATTGTTTTAAAATATATATATTGACAGAGTGAAATATTAACCAAATAATGACGTGGAGGAAAGCAATGAAATACCAATAATGGAATTAATTTTCATCCATTCAGAAGTTTTAATTTTAAATAAACTACTGATATCCACTTTTAATGAATTTTTTTGTCTATTTATGAACGATAAAATAAAAAATTTGTCAATGAATAAAAAATTTTGTTTTTAAAAAAAAAAAGCCAAATGAATGTTGTTAAGCATAGTGTCTTGTAAATTTTTTTTTTTTGATGAAATGAAATCGATTTCTTAAAATTTTTTAATTCTTTTCCTCCAGAACTCCAAAAATTATTAATAAAACTAAAATTAAAATAAAAAATAAATTATTTGTGTATTTTTTAGATTGTTTTTTTATGTCACGTTTTTTTACATTTTGTTTTCAATAATCATCCAAAACAGAGAAAATATAATATATATTCTTTATTTATGCATTCATTCTTTTAAACAGACAAATAAAACTAATCGTAAGTTTAAAATATTTAAATCCTGCTATGCTCATTTTTAAAATCTCAAATTGGTACCTACTTTTATTAGTATATTTTTTATTTTAATATATTTTTTTGTTTACAAAAAAGTTATAACAATTTTCTTCAAAGATATTGTCATGTTTTTTAGCAACTCAATTTAAATTCAGTAAAGGGAAAAATTTCAAAAATAAGTCTTTTAGATAGTTTTGGAAAAGTAAGATTCTCATCTGGGGGTATCTTTGACTGACTTCACATTTAGAACTGAATATTTACTGTGTTTATGCATTAAAACCTTTAGATGACATACTATAATGGTTTTATCCCCATATTAATATGCAGTCTCAATGGTATTCCTTTTAACCCAAAATAAAAATATTCTGTCTTTTGAAACCTGTTCTTTTATTGTCTTCTCTCTCCAATAATGTTTTTCTCGGATTTTTTTTTCTGTCTTTATATAAATGCATTTTATTGTTTATATCAGGTGAAATGATTAAAACAAATATATTTGACAAGATGAATATTAAAAAAATTAATTTTCTGTATAATTGAAATGAACTGAAATGGTCAAGATAAAATGTTTCAAAATCAGGTTAAAAAATATCAGATCATTGATTGATATATAACCTGTTGGAAATCATATTTAAATTCTTTGGGTCTCAATTTGATGGCGAATGCATAAAGATATTTATTAAATTCATGATTAGGTTAAAATATTGTAAGTTCAATACCCGGCTACAAATAATAATATTTGTAAACTTAGAATTTGATTTAAAAATAATTTTTTATCCAGAAGAGGCTTTCATTCTTAACTAATACATGTACCTCGGTGGACAAAATTTTTTTTCAAAATTCATACCTTAAAATTTTAAACCGCAATCTCTTCTTGGCAATGAAGATGAGGGATAACAGTCCGAATAATGTAAAATAATCAAGTAAATATTAAGTAAAAAAGTCGTCCCCATCAAACAAATCAATAAAACAATCTATCCTTAAATTTATGGTATCCATCCTATTTGGGTACCATTTCATGTGACGTCCCCAGTCGCAGCGCCAATCTGTGACGTCCTTTAATGGCGTCAGCTGCGACGTCCCCAACACAGCCTTCGCTCGCTCCCTCGCTGCTCGTTCGGGTGTTGCCGCTCCAAACGTGACGTCCGCCTGTCGCGTCAGTCGTGTTGTCTCGTCCTGTGACGACCAACTGGCTTGGTATCGGTCGCGGCACCCAAATGTGACGTTCTAACCTTTTGGTGATTCGGATGGGAATCTGGTTAGATTCGATATCAGCCTCGTCGTTCCCAACTCGCTTCCAACGCCTGGTTACCAAAGTAACTGCATTGATCTCCAGTCTGCCTACCCACGTTGTGAATTGATCTTAGGCAGACGAGATCAATCAGTAGTTGGGGCCGTAATGCAAATCGGGTTCAAACGGGGGTGACACCGCACAAATATGCATAAAAGAAAATAAAATGATAACTCAAAAATTCAAGGTATCAAAAAAAAGGATAACAAACTTTATGTCTAGTTGTTGGATACATAGGACTGCGTCTATTTCCCGACCCGTTCTATGGATTGTGACACGTTGTTTTCCGTTAGGCGAGTTTTAACGCTTCAAGTTGTTTGCTCTTTAAGAAATTGGTTTTTCGGTGTGTCTTCGGGCGAAAGTCGAAAAAAAAAAAAACTTATTTTGGTGGTCTGGATCTAAGTCGCTCTTCAAATTAATTGTTCTTGGATTGAAGAGGAGTCCGGAATTTGCGTGAATCTTTCAAGTCAGCTATCTGCGAGGCTGGAACCAACTTCCACTGCGAACTTCGAGCTCTCTGCTGGAACTGGAACTGAAACTCTAACTCGAACTGATTTCTGCTCGCTGCGACTTTTGCTTATATGGACGCCGACCAAAACCGGGGTGGGTTTGTCGGCGCCGGGGTTCCTCGATAATTCTAAATACATATCCACCTCTTTTATTTCTGGTTAGGAATTTTCCACTTTTTTCCATTTTTGGGAGCCTTCTCTTACTCCCACCTTCTCACCATACTTCAGAGGGGCGTGAACTGCCCTCCCCACTTCTTCGTAGCAACCTCTCATACCCATCCTCTAGATGGGCGGCGACAGCCTCCTCCTTGCGTCACGTGATCACCACTCGACCAATGATGTCTAGTCGGGCGTGTACGATCCCGCGGCTTTGTTTCAGGAAAAAAAAATATCTTGCTTAACAAAAAAAAAAAAAAATATCTTTTTCTTTTCCTTTTCTTTCTTTTAATCGCAGTTATCATTTTCTCTAGCCGCAAACAGAACAATACGATCGATGGTGGTCATAACTCTTGTTCTCACCTGGGCTTCGTCAGTCATCTTATCGCTAATTATCAGAATGGGTGGTCTTTTTAACACGGCCAGACCGTCGCCTCAAAAAAAAAACATTTCTAGGTTCCCATTCATTTTTTCGGTACACATTTCTGATAACATAGTTTTATTATCGCAGAAAGATGTTCTGTCGAAAAAAAATCAGTGGCCACCTCGTGTGCGGCTTTTGACACAATTAATTTTTCATATCTATCCAAAACCCTGTAGTCCACCTGTTTTTTTTTGTCAATTATCAAAATAACATTTTCATTTGGATTTTTTTTTTTTTGGCTAGTCGGTCTGTGGTTTTGCCAATCAGATGCCTTCCCGCATTAGCGGTTTGTTTATGTATCCCAATAACACAGCTCGTCGTCAGAACACACCCGATTCCTTTATCCACTCAGAATTTTTTTTCCATTGTAATGACACTCTTCGCCATTTGTTATTTATCAAAATATCCTTTATCCATTGTCTCTTGGTCGTGGGTGTTCTGCTTATCATCCACGCTTTGGGTCTTCGCCTCTTTTTCCTTTCTTTTCTTTCTTTTGGTTTTTCTGCCTTGGAAAATAGTGCCACATCCCCAAAATGGGGTAAAAAGACATAAAAGTATAAAAAACTAGGTTTTAATACCAGAAATTCTTTGTAAAAAATTATCAGAAATAAATCAGGAAGAAAACAACTATTACCAGCAATACGTTTTTTGAAAAAAAATTACCAGTGATTCATGTTTTAAAATAATATTACCAGCTATACATTTTGAGGAAAAAAACTTTACCAGAAATAGATTTTTGAGAAAACAAGATATTACCAGGATTGAAAAAAAAGTTGTGGAACTTAAATAACCCATTGAGGTTGATAAGGGTTCAAAAACACAACAAACCAAACTATGCATTCTGGAAACCAGAGAAACGTTGCTCGTCGGAACAGTTGGACGTGAAAATATATGTAGAAGAGACAGAGGGAAAAACCAAAATGTCTGTGGGACAGTCGCATTGTATTTAGAACTGCCAGATCAGGACCTATCAAATTGCATATTTGTCTCTGGATTTTTCGATTATTATCTATGTGCCGTGGAGAACCAGTTGATATATTTAATTAATATAATTAATTTCGGATGGTTGATTTATAGATTTCAAGGATTCATATTATATATATAAAAAAATTACCGCTGTCAAGGAGCATTTTCTTTTAATTGCATACATGGGTTCAATCTAAACTGATTTACAAGACTAAGATTTATTTCAAAAATTTTTCTGCGATTAAGAAATCAACAAAAATTTTTTTTGAAATATCAAAACGTAAAAATTAATTGGCCTTTAACGATAAATATTTTTTTAAAAAATTAATTTCAAAATAATCATGTCAAGAATCCTTTCAATATATTCTTTCGAACAAAAGAATTATGAATTTTTTTTTTTTTTGGCGTTTTACAACGGACTCTGATTTGAATGCATTAGTAGCCTGACTTTTGGTCTCGATTTTCACTTAAAATAATAATTTCAGCTTTGTTAAGCTACGCATATAATGACATTGTTGGTAGTCTGCCCTAAGTTGCAGATGTTGGAATTAAAAATAAAGACCACTAAATGTCTTATCTAGAAATGCTATCAATACTAATCGCAGACACTTAAAAAAATATCTGCTCTCATCTCAGACTTAAAGTTAGGCAAGTCAGTATGTTACACACATTCCTGGCGAAAACTGCAAATTTAAAATTATCTAAATAAGAAAAAATTCCTGATGGCGAAAGAAAAAAAGAATCTTTGGTTTTTTAATTGTGTAGATAATGAAATATAAAATTCAAGTCTTTTTCCACACATATGAACACGAAACAAATAAAAAAACTAATTTCTAAAAAACGATCTCAAACATTTCATTTCTCATCTATTGTCACGAGCGAAAGAAACAGGAAACACCGTGCTGGAATCTGGGTCCACATTTTGTTTGGCAGGCGTCCAAATTCCCAACTGTATTGAAGTCATCTTCATTTTGATTTTTATTTCGCTGATGGACTATTTCTTAATTACCGTCGGCCAATAAGTATTTCTATTCGTGGTTTTACATTCCATTTGAAATTTAAGACAGTAAAGAACGCTTGGTTGGGTTTTATATACCTGTATCTTTCAAGGGTTCTTAAAAGTCCCAAAGATGTATTTCTAGACGCAGATTGAACCATTTTTTATTCTATAGGGATCAGCGCCTGACATGAAGTGGATCCCGGATCCCATCCTCCGAAAAAACAACGTCATCCATCATTCTATCCTGCTTCTGGCTTCAAAAATGCTATATGATTATATAAACAACTAAGTGAAAATGCCTTAATCAGTTTGACAGATTAGCTGGATATACATTATAAACCAATGATTCGAAAACTGGAATTAATGACTGCTTTAAAAGTCCAGAATTAGTTTATGTACATAATAGACGAACAAGTATCTGGATACAACATTTTTTGCCAAAGAAAATAAATGACTGAGACAAATATTATAAAGTGAAATACATTTTGAATAAAAGCATTTTAAATATTAACCGTTTAATTAAAAATTCTTTATTTATTGAACAAAACATTTTTTTTTTCAAAAAAAGACGTTGAAAAGATACTCTTATAAATAAGGGAAGAGATACAAAGTTTTTGTATAACACCCCAGATCTTTAACGGTAATGGTATAATGAGTTGAATCCTCACAATCCATTTGGTATTCAGTGAAAAACTGAGGTGCGAATTCAACGGGTAACGTTGTTCAAAATGCTGGGATCAAAGTTAGTATCTGTCTTGTGACATACGATATTTTGTTCTCTCAACTTTTTGCCTGTTTTCTCAGAGGACACAAATAAATAAAACTGTTTACCTAATATCAGCTGGTCCCGGAGGTTCAACTCTGCAACAGAACCTCCATTCATTGCAAAAAAGGGAAGGATCGGTGGAATATCGACTCCAAAGAAAACGTTGGTTGCGGGTAACGGGCAACATTTTTTTATGGTCTATATGCAGATGCTTTGCGCAAATTCTTTTTAACCAATCGCGTTAACATGGCGGGGAGAAATCCCATCATAATTACAGCTAAATACATTTCTTTCTTCTCTTTTATTTATCCCTTTAAAAGATCAGGAAACATTTGGTGTTCATAAAGCAAGTAAAGGGCCACTAGAATTATGCTTTTCTGCATATCTATATTGAAATTAGTTTTGTATCTGTTCTTCTTACATCAGATCCTAATGATAATATTATAAAATATTTTATTATAAAGAAACATTCGGTATTCATTACCTGAGCCACTTTTTTTCATCTGAATTAAAAAAAAAAAATTTCTATCAAGACATTTTTTTTTTTTTTAAAATATATTGGAAATAACTGTGTCTCAAGTTCAGTAACTATTGTCGCTCTTTCCCACAATGATATGGACTTTCTTCATTTTGTGATGGCAAAAATTTGCTATCGTTGCCATTTTGTAATGTCAACGAATACTCGTTGTCACTTTCGTAATGCTCGTTGTAGTAGAGACTTTTCAAGTAATCGCAGATACAAAATAAAGTAATGCCGTTGAACAATGCTGGTGTCAGACGCCTTCGAATAACACTCGCATATTAATAGTAAGTTCGATAATTTTCGCTATGTAGTCTTCCGTATAGAGAAATAGTATAGTTCTTAAAATAGAGAATATCAGCCCGTATATTAATAGAGGATAGACTAGAAATATATTCCGTATAGTATAGACTAGAAATAGCGATCAATTAGACAAACGCTAACCTCCCATATACTTTTCCTATATGGTCACGCGATCTACTTAATTCAATAATGGGATCGCCTCTGTTTGCTCACTGGCGATCTATGTTCAAACTCAAGTTTCAGCAGCGACACAGTTCCTCTATACAACACCTTTTGTTTGAATTAGTGTCGGATATGAACATCGGAAAAAATTTATCGGGCATATTATATAATACGTTATATATTTTACATAGGCATTATTTAATCGGAGTTTACAGATTCGCCTATGGCTCTGCCTGTTTTCTTTTCAATGCTTATCCCTTATTCCATGATTATGATGTGGTTTATCAATTCCTTTCTTTCATGGTCTTAACTGTATTAACGTTATGAGGATGTGATTGATCAGTGGCTGCGGATTTTTATAAGCGGAAACTGGTTTCAGTTTTCTGGTTGTTGCAACCTTCTTTGGGTAGCTCGGAACCCGAAATATTTGGCTGCAATTTAAAGATGTTGATTTGGTCAACAGTCGCATAGTATCAGGGCATTTTTTGTTACTGGATAGATCTCCTGCATGTTCTTCCGGTATTCAACAAAAATTTGACATTAGGCCTTATAATGTTCGCCATCTTCCGACTGATTTGAATTTAATATAAATGATAACGACATTGATATCTATTTGGGGGTTTTCTCCTTAAATTTTAAAATAATCTTCTTCTGACTGTTACAATAAAATAAAATCCATAAAGGGCAACCAGTAAACGAAAAAATCAACCTCACCCTTGTTGAACGTTTCATTTTCAAGCCAATATTCCTGATATTCTGTAGTCTCAATCTTTTCTCTTGAAACTTCTCCAGATATCTGAACTGATTCCAAACTATGATATCGCGAACAATGAATTCACTGTTCCAGATTATGTCCTTTTGTCGAAAAAGATTATTGAACTCATACACTCTTGTGCAAATTAATTGAAACAAAAAAGAATAATTCCGTTATTATTTACTTTTTTTTCATATTTTCTAATGAAACATGACCCAGTGCACATGTTAGTACTTCATGTCCATTCCACGAAGTCGTTCCTTGCAGATTGACCACAGATTCTCGATTGGATTTAAATCAGGAGACTCTCTGACCAGTCTAAAAGTACTTTGATCACTGGTATGGCTTGCCATTTTATCCGTGTTGCGTTAAAATTTTGTAGGCTTCCTTCGAGTAACATCCATCGCAGACAATGGCCGTAGGACAACTAATCATGGCAATATGGCAAACAAATGCAAAATGACCTAATCTGAAAAAAAATAGAAATCATTACACCTTGTCACTCCAGTGCGTCTAAAACTGATCGTATGATCAAAGAAAGGAAACTAAAATGGTTGTATCAATTAATTTGCACAAAGGTGTACATTTCTGAAAAAAAATATTACCAGTAATAAAAATTGTTGACATAAAATAATGCATTGAAGATATATGAGAAGGTACAAACAAACCAAACCAAGTTTTCAGGGGTGAGGATATATACTATTCAGTTGGTATATATATATATATATATATATACATTGAGAAAAATCAACCATCTTATTTTATGTTTTTTCAGAGTTTGTCTGCAAAAGTGTAGTCCATCTTCCCTTGTTTTTATGACACTATTTTCATGAACCAGTGGTTTAATCCACTAGGCTATTGATGGCTTATAGGCATATCACATTTAAACAGTTTCTGATATGATCACTGAAGTTAAGCAATGTTGAGTCTGGTCATTACCCAGATGGGTGACAGCTTGCAAATACCAGTCAATGTAAGCTTGGATGTGCCGGTGGTGTAAGGAATAACAGCTTGAAATTGGAAATCAAAGAGCTGAGTTCCAATTCCAATCAGGTTTGTTATATTCACTTAGGTGCCAATTCCTTTAGGAAAGGTATGACTTCACCTCTTCTCCCTCCAGCTAAAGGTTAGGACTTGTATCAGTAAACCATTATTTAAAAAAAAAAATTCTTACAATCTAAGAATATTTTGAGGGCTTTAAATAACCTGCAAAAGGTTGATAAGCTATAAAAAAATTTTAAAAAATCAATCACAGATACCACCATCTGTTCTAGCATATTTTAGACTAGTTGACCCACATGTACAATATATCAGAAAGTGGATTTGCTTACAAATTATGCTATTTATTGACAGTTAAATGTGTTTTAGAGTGTGCAATGCCGTGACACTAGAGTTCTTGTTCATATTGATCAAGTGAGAACTTTATTTGAATAAATAACATAATTTTAAAAAAAACATCTTTTGGCTTACATATATTTCGTCTTAGTGTTTGCATATGTATGGGAAAATTGAGCCCTGAAGATGACAATTTGAAATTGTTGAAAGTACTTGGCATGTATCTCCCAGCTGACAACAACTCAAATATAAGGATCTTAATATTTAAGAAATTGTTAGTTAGTTAATGTCTCATTAAGTCCTGTTAGCAAAGTGATTTCACCATCAATCAAGTCGGCTTATTTAATTCTTTTGTATAAATTGTTTTTTTGGCTTATTTAGCTAATTTGTATATATATATATATAAATTGTTATATATGTTACATTCGCTACCTGGATCATATTGAGCAAAAAATCATGAAAGAAGAGTATATTTCTTCATATATATCTATATATATATATATATATATATATATTTATATAAAAGTTTTAAAGTTTTGAGTCTTGATATTAGATTTGAAAAAAAAAAATGCTGCAAGAATATTTATCCCCTAATGAAATTCTTGAGGTTTTTAAGACCTCCATCCGTTTTTCTTAACCATTTATTTTTGCTACCTGGTACTAAATCAGTTTATTTTACTTTTCTTTATAAGATAATACACAATGACTTTGGCCTGTGGACAGAAACTCTCATTATCTTTTGTGGGTGGATGTCCCACTACTATCTCATCAGAGAATTCCAGACCTGTCCACTCATTCAGGGTGACAATTATTAAAATATACATTTGCTCAAATGAAATTGTCGTTTTATTATTTAACCTGGGTTTTAAATAAATTAACCTAATCACCTGTACAGAGGTTTCCATGTCCTACAGGTATTAATTTTAACACGGCATTTCAAAAATATGTTGTTCCAAAATACATTACAATATAACTTAATTTTTTATTTTATATACAAGATAAAAATTATTTATCTGTAACCCTAAAGGAAATTAAAATGATGTTCAAAAAAACTGCAATCCCCAAATACTTGGGAAAAAAGAAACCAAATAAAACGAAACTTAACACAGACAACACACACACACACACACACACACACACAATATCCAAATTTGTATACCCAGACCTAGAATAGCTAAAAAAAAGGGACTCTAAACTAAAAGAAAAACATCTTGAATGTTACTTTTAGTGACTACATCTGTTTGAGTTGACATCAAACACTGAAATTGCTATCAATCAGCCAAGATTGAGAAATCCTACTAAAGAGAAATGTGCCCCCCTGACAGGAATCGAACTGGTATCCACTTTTTCCATCAGGGAAACCATTCCAATAGCCAATTAATGAAAACGTATGCCAATTTTGTAACTGATGACAAATAATCCCTGTCATTGAATTGAAAACAATTAAAAATAAAATTTATGAATTTCATAAACCCGTTCCATAAATTTCCATTAGATTCTCTTTTGTGTATCTCTTCAAAATAAAGAAAAAATTGAATAAAAAATTAATCACCTTCCTGTCGTCCCTTTCACTAATTATACACATATATTTATAATTCCCTTTGAACTCACATTTGTCAAATTTGTCTCTCCTCATTCTCTTCATATTTCATTTTCGCTTTTTTTTTTTTTAAGGCATCTATGAGGGAGAGGGAAAAAAATATAAAATATTTTTGATAAACCTTATAACTGAAAAAATATATTTTTTGAATTCAAACACAGTTCTCGAAACATTAAACAAAAAATATCTACCATGTTAAAACTGGCAAAAAAAATGATTACAATAATTAAAATGTATTTTGTTATACATATAAAAAATTTAAAAAATTCATTTCCATTACTTAAATTTCTAAGGATGGGGGGTTATTCTATTTACAAATAGAAAATTTCTCATCTTTGTTACTAATAACACAAACCATCATGATTTTTTTAAGTCTGTTTCAGCTGCTTGTCAAAAATGTTAACAATTTTTTTTCAAGACATGAGGGAAGATTTCTTTTCTGCTGCCCATCTCTAAGGATATCTCATCCTGTTCTTATTTATGGAAAGTTATTGCTTGTTTACCACTAAGCCATACCCAGACTGCTCTGGGCAAAAGATTGAACTTACAATTACTATATGACCAAAAACAAACATCATTTTTTAGTTTTTTTTTTTTTTTTGTCTGTTGGATTAGTCTAAAAAGTTTTAGTTTCAACATGAATTAATGAAGTTAGTGATATAACAGAAATAGTCTGTATTTATTCAATTGAATTTATCTGAGGACATGAAATGGTAAACAGGGCAAATGAAGACCCACTTAGACCACAATTAAAAAGAGAAAATACAGTTTGTAAAGTGATTCTTGTTTGATAAAAAGAGGATGGTTTAAAAGCAATTGTTAAATTTGATAAAGAAAACAAAAAAAAGAAATTAAAAAACCATTTTTCGCTATTTATCAGGTTTTCACTATATGGGTGGACTCAATTATCAACGAAAATGACAAAAACAATCAACTTATTGTTGGCTACAATTGTATGAAGTTTGTATTAGATTGCTTGAAAATTGAGGGAGTTTTTAGTTCAAATCAATTTTCATTTTTTTACGCAGTTTTACCTAAAACAGGGGCTTATAAATAAAACATGAGTGAATTGAACAACTTGTCTTTATCGATAAATACATTTTTTTTTTTTTTTTTTTTTTTTTAATTATGAATTTTATGCTTTGAACCCATTCTTACATTGTACAATGATAAAAGCAAGTTTGGTTAAAATTGGTTAAATGGATCTCAAGTGAAAAGGTGACACACAGACAGCCTCTGTTTTATCTATAGATATTTTGAATTGGGGGTGGAGGGGAATGGTTGCATTGCAGTCATGTTCTATTTTGCTTATCTTAAAGACATGAGTGAAAATCAGCAATATTTTTAAATGCTTTCATGTATCAAAACTTATGCCTCTTCATCTTTCACTCATTGTCATTTGATATCCATTCAGCAAACTGTTTCTTTGTTCTCTTCATCCTGCGTGTTTGTGATGACCTCTCCTACTGATTTCAACATATGAGGATCAAACAATTCACTTTTTTTAGAACTGAACTGCCAGAACAACTCAATTATATTTTTTTCTGTCTAGTAAGTATCTACTTTATACAGTTAAACATTTCGGTTTAGTTAACCTGGTGAATGTTGTTATATAATGATAGTAAAACAACAACCTTAGTAATAGTGTTAAACTTTAAATTTCAGATCTCAATTACTTATATTATTAATCATATTTAATGACATATAGAGCCCTCTTTCATTTACATTTAATATTACAGCACTACAAGTCTACTATCAATCTGTCTTTCTTTTTTATTTGTACTCTGTTCTAGATGCATGCTAGATTATCCATTTTTGCTAGACAAACAGAAGCTGTGTCAGTTAAATAATAAATACACCTCTGAACCACTATTTGTCTTTCATAACTCTACAGTATCAGCAACCATCAGAAACTTACATTAAACTATGTGTGACCAGCCAGTGAATTAGTCTGGCAATCATATGAAATTTAAATGCTTGCTCGTAATTTTGTGCAGGTTAAGAGGTCACAGTGTGTCAGTTGCCAGGAAATCAGTTGTGCACCTGTATAACGTTAGGCTGGGTACTGGTCATACGTATCTGGGTTTAGCCTACTCTACTTTGCGTGTAGGACTCTTTTTTTTTTTGGTTGGTGGGGTGGTGCTGGTTACTCTTTCTGTTGATTCAGTTGAATGACAAAAAACATTGGCTGTACATGAAGAAGCAAATTTTCAAGAGCCGTTCCTTGGTACTGCTGCTGTATGTGAAATCTGGTGGCTGAAGTATGGCAGTCACTGCTGCTGTATGTGAAATCTGGTGGCTGAAGTATGGCAGTCACTGCTGCAGCTTCTCTCCCTTCTGCCCGACAACAGTCAGTGTTGATTTCTCCTTTGTCATGATGATGCTTACATATACCCATCCATTTCCAGACATTGGAATTGTGTGTTCTCTGACATAAGTAGACTTTATGTCACATTTACAGACACCTGTAGCAGGGTGATGTTGAGTTGTTAATGCAAGTTCCCCATTGTTGCATGTATTAGTAGTTGATAAAGGATTCCTTTTCTCTATTTTTATACTGAAAATGAAATTAATTAGATTTTGGCAGTTTATGTTTTGTTGTCGGTTTCCGGGTTTTTTGCTTGATACCAATGTTTTCGATTCAGTTAGTATTTTTGCTTTCTAAGGAAGCCCTTCATTTTCTTGTGTAATAATAACATGTCCAGTCAATAACTGATTTCGTTTGAGATTGATAAATTTGCAACTTAGTACATTCCACTTGCAATTTCTTGTGTATTTCTGATCCAATCTTAAAAAATATTCATATGGCTGGAAAGAAAATAATCTTTCTAAGTATGTAATTTGTATGTGCTTTTATTCATGGAATTATTTTTTTTACAGCGAGTTAAAATGGTATTTTGCTTCAAACAATCAAAAATGCAAAATAGGATTTTTTTTTTTTTTTTTTTTTTTTGAGACTAAATTTTACACGTTACTTTAGTCACTTTAACTTTTGCAAAACATTGTTTATTCTTGAAATTGTACACTCAATTAGAAGACACCTTAAACTACAACCAGGAAGATGTTCATTTGTTCTGACCTGTGTAAGCGAATTCATTCAAAAATTAAAGAAGAAGCAAAAAAAAAAATAGCAACTGATAGTAATAATGTGTGGTAAAAGAACTTTCAAATTATTGAAACTACTGTCTGACACACTGACAGACACTTGTTTTGATTAAATTTTTATTTATTAAACTTTGAATAAATTGTTAGCTATAAATAACTACCAATATTAAACAAATTGGTTTTAATTTTTCAGAAATTATTTTTGTTGTTATTTTAATTTTGTGTCAAAAGACCAATACATTTGAGAGAGAAAATGGTATAGCTCTCCAGAAATTAGTTTATGATGGGCTTTTTTTTTCCCAAAAAATGAAAACCACTTTTTGTTTTTAAAAATACAAAATTCTATTGTCCTAAATCTTTTTAACATATTTATTACAAATATTTTCGCCATTGTACAAATAAGCATAAAATTCAATTTGGTTGAAAATATCGAGCTTAACCCTTTATTTTTTTTATCTCCTGTTAGTTTCACTCTGCAAATTCTCCTTTTGTCACCAATTGGCATTTTCAACTCACACTCTTTGGGTCCTGTCCTGGATCTAACCAATGCCCTTTATCCAGTGACAAGGATTATTAATATTGGTTAAATAAATGTGATAGGAAAACAGGTGATGTATCCACATCAGTTCTGAAAGTGGAATCACTGAGCTAATTAAATTCTGATCTAGTTTGTTGCATAAATGTTATATGGTGATTACCTTAGGGGAAAGCATTATCACTCTTTGATCCCAAGGGCTAAATAGCAAAAATAACTCAACTCCTCTTTCTTTAAATCGCAAAAGTCTAAAGAAAGAATTCACTCTGAATTTAAAACCGATTTTCCAATGAAACATGACCCTGTCACATTATCTTGCTCTAGACACAATTCCCTCTGTTGTTACATGCAGTATACAGATTCTAATGAATTATGGGACTTGTGCTAATATGTACATCAGTCTGTAGTCATCTATGAGGGGTTATATATTTAATAAAAAGGCTTAAACACTAATATTCAATGGTTATAATTTATTACATTGGAATTCCAATGGGTTAAACTGACCTCATGAGACCTACAAATTCAAAAGAAATCAGAAAAAATAACTCTTCACAAGGGTGAAAAATAAAATTGCAGGAGAGTTTTTGTATGAGTGGGGGATGGATGTGTGAGGTAAAATAAAGTTCTAGAGAGGGGAAATTGTGTGAGGAGAAGAACAGGTTGGCCTAAAAGTGAAGGTGGGGAGAAAACATGAACAGAGAAGTTCTCCTCCAGAGAGGGAATAAATAGAAGGTTAAACTAAGTTCTTTGACTTTGATTGGAACCATTTTCCCATCTAACTATTCATTACTGAGTATGTGACCTAAATTAAATTAAAAAAGTAACACAGAAATGAAGAAAATACATTTGTTGAGTCACTACGCACATCCTGAAGACGATATATACATTTAAAAATAAAATTTAGAAGATTAATAAAATCAGAAAAAGGGGAAACAGACACACAGACATGTGCAAACCAAAAATATGTGTATGTTAACCACAAAAATTAATATAAATATATATATTATGAAAGAGAAAAAATCCTGAAAATATTTATTTATTTTTTTATAGTTAAAATGCTTTTTTAAAAAAAACTTTCTTAAATTTAAAATGTATTAAACAGTTATTTTTGGTATTTAATGGCCTTTAATGGAACTAGAAGAGATAAAACACATATTTTCTATGAAAATTTCTCTGAACGGGAGAGAAAATGTAAAGCATTATTGTTTGTTTTAAACTAAGACTTAAATATTTGTATCTCAAAAAAGTACTGTTTAAACAGAAAATGTCTTTATATATAAGCTTGGTAGAATTTAAATTGTTTCAGATAATGAAATATTACAAAGATTATAGCTTGACAGTCTGATTATTTGTAATGAAAGAAATACTAGTAAAAAAAAAATTAGGAAAGTTTATGTGGTAAATCTTTTTTTTGTTTTTTTTTCATAGACTGAAAACTCCTGGTGTTCCATAACCACTTCATCCCATAAGAGAGCTGACATTGATAGCCTTTATAGAGCGAGTTCATGAATTCTTATCTACATTTTGCTGAGATTGTACACTCTGAAATCATCATCTTCAAGCAATTCACTGCTGTGGAAATACATGTGCTACCCAAAATGTTCAATCACCCAATACAAGGCTCAAGATCCACTCATAGGTTAGAGGGTTACTGAATGAGGTGAGTGGTGGGATATAAGTGAAAGAAGTAGAAGTGTAGATTGGTGAGAATATGGATGATTGGTAATGATTGGACCCAGACTTGAAGAGCTTAAGATTTAAATGTTTGGGAAGCTCTGTGGGAAATACATTCTAATAAAGTAGTGGTTCTGTAAGAAGCTGTCTGAGGAACTTCCTACTAAATGGGAATATGGAGAGAATGAGGATGATTCAAACCTAGATGTAGTACAGTAATTTTAGCAGTATTTTTCAAAAAAATAATGATTTTCTCTGGGAAATTCCCAAATGTGCATTTCTTAAATATTTGAGTTTATCCAAATAGCAAAAAGATTATTGCTAAATGATCATCTTTTACATTATTGTGCAATCCTAGAGCATTACTAGTTTGCCAAAAATATTATTGAAAATCTTGGAAACAAATTCATAAATTTTGGACTATTCTGTTTTGATCACATGATTGACAGAAGATGTTTTACTTAAAAAGCATAACATTTAAAAAAAAAAAAAATTACATGGAAGTTTTTCACAAGTGGACGCTGATTACTGACACATAATATTTAATATTTCAAAAAACTTTTTCAAAAATATTTTTACTGAAATCATAACTATAAAATGAAATTATTTTTAAAATTTTCACAAATAAAAAACTGTAAGTTTTCATTTTTTCCATTTCACTTTCTTGAAATTAAACAAACATCTTCTACATCCTTTTATTTTTCATTGACAATAAAAACCCAAATACAATCTCTCATTGTGCCATAGACAAAATTTTTAACTGATTGGATGGTTATTTATTAAATTAAAATCAACTTTAAGAAAAGAGTTAATGAGAGTGTAGGAGTGAGAAGGTAGAATTATTCCATAGAATGGGTTGCCCTATACATTCAGATGATATTTTTGGTATAATTTTTGGCACTATTGTCCTCATCTTTGTCTGCCATTTTATTAAACATTTCACCCTTCAAATTTCTGTCTGTTTTTGAGATCTGAGTTTATTTTATTCAGGTTTAGACATTATTCAAACTTAGTCCTCATCTTTGGTCGATTTTTATCACAATTTTTTTTCCTTTTGTGACCTCCAAGAATTCTTCAGGTGGTTGGAATGTCAAACTGAACCCTTTATTTAACTTGCTTGGGGTAGACTGTTCTAGATCCATGCCATGTCTAATGGATGTCAGTTATCAGTTATCTCCTGTTTATCCACTTCACCAAGTAAATGTAAATAGTGTTCAAATGCAATGTCAAATCATTGTTACTGTCCATTGATTACTTTTCTTTTATTTTTCTCTCTCCTTAATAATGTTTCTCTTTATTTCTTATTCTTTCACCTCAAAGCATCCCTTGTGTCTTAGTGGTTTTACTGCTTTGCATGGGGTAAATTATTTTTTACTCTTCTGGTTATATACAGTCTCATCAGTATTGGAAGGGACATTAAATTTGTTTAACAAACTACTTTAAATTGATTAATTCTTATTAATTATTACTCTTGAACAAAAAATAATTTTCTGTTTACATTTCTATCTTACTTTTGTTGAATTTAAAAAATCCAATAATTTTAATATCTTGTAGATTTTAAATTCTCCGGCTTGTTGGAATAATTCTGTTTTTATTTGTTTGAAAATGAAATAAAATCCAATAAATAAAATAATAATAAAAGAAATTAAAACAAAAATAAATACATTTTCCCATATATGCCAGTAATAAAAGGAACTGGAAAGGTTTCTGGTCATCATCACATAAGAATTTCAGAAAGGACCAAACTTTTTTCTTTTCCAATTTCCAAAACATAATGTTCAGACATATTTTGCAGCTACACTCCTTGAAGTAACTACTTTGGTTGTTCTAGCTCCTTTCAAAGCTGATTGATCTCAACCATTTCAATCATTCTTATCTTTATTTATCCTATTCAACCTAGAACAAAAAAAAATGAAAACAGACACACCAAGAAACATTAAAAACGTTGTTTCTCTACGAAGTTTATAGTACAAAAAGGATATTAAACAGTCTGTGGTAGAAACCCAGATTTTTGCATGTTTCTTCTTAATTGTTACATGTGAACACACACAACACCTATCATTCAACCAACATGCAGCATTTAAAAACTCCATAATTTTTTATGTCTATTTGTGCTTCAGAAAATGGTGAGATGATATTTCTGCAGTGCCTGATGTTTTTACCTGGAATTCCTCCTGTCAAGATGAAAGATCGTCCGAAAGTGAAAACAGACCAAACATCCAATTCTTCTGGAACCAGTGCTGCACAGTTCTAATATAAAGAAGAGGTAGGATCTCAAAGCTTTCTCAATCTCACAGTTTCCTGTTTGAAAAGGGTCAGAAAAACAATTCTTCAATAATTGAAGTGTGGTGACAAAAGAATTGATCCACTAGACATCATCACTTTATTGAATTGAGAGTTGTAGGTTAGACATAAAATTTCAGTTTTTTATATTTGAATTTTTTCTGGTGAATCTTTATTCTTAAAGTTAATTCAAGAAGCTCATAATAACTTCTGTGCAAAATAAAATATACATAGAAATTCCCATATTGCATCATTAAATATTTGAGCTTAATAGAATATTGCAATAACAGGCTTAAATAAGGGTGAGGGGTACAAAGGAAAGATTTTTAATTTGTCAACTTTTCTATTTCACTGGAAACGAGCAAACACTTCTATATTTCCCTAATCTTAGGTATGCCAACAAGACCTCTAATTGGAATTGGAATTTGAGGGCATGGACCTTAACTGCTGTTTTCCCAGGTTCACTCTGACCAGGGTGGTAGCACCTGTTAGGGTCCTAGCTATGAGCAAATAATGAACCCCAAACAAAAACAAAACACTATGAAAATATAAAAATACATATTTATAGTAAAATTGCAACAATAGCAAAAATTGCCAAAATGACTAGCAATAAGTTTTTTATCTGTAATTGAAGGCGTATTGCGTTCAAAAATCCATTTAGTTAAAGCCATAAAATTATGTTCAAAATTATTTAGATTTTGGCATTAAATAACCCATAGATATGCCACTAAGCAAAACAACCAAACTTTTATCTTCCTTATTTTCTTTCTCTCTTTTCTCCATTAGAAACAATTAGTGTTTCTGATATGTCTTTTCCATCTTTCCACACAATCAAATGAAATAGCCCATTATTTATAAGGTATTGGCAGGATGTAACCTATGTATGTACTAACTAAGGAACTAAGCAGGGAGACAGGCAGAATTATAATAAGATTCTTCTGGTGGGGAGGTTCAAAAAAATGCTCTTTAGATACATACATAAAATTATTTTTCTTACCTTGCAAGACATAGATAACTGATTACATACAATATATATCTTCTATATATGTTACTTTGATTGATTTTGTTTTTTGGATTATCAACTTTTGTAGCTTATTTAAACATAGTTTGGGATTGTAGAAATAATTTTTTTTTTTTTTGCAGAGAATATTTATTAACAATTTTTTTAGAAATAACATTTTCCAGACACAGCCCCTACTATTTAACCCATAGTTGGGAGGTATAAGAGGTGCACATTAGTGAATATAATGAACATGGCTTGAGTTGGAACTTGGGTCTCTGATTACCAATTCTGAGCTATTATCCATTACATCACCCTCACATCTAAGCTTACAGCACCTGTGTTCATGAACAGTCACCCATCTACATTACTGACCGGAGGCTGAATTTCAATAAAATTTCAATAAATACAATGGAATTTACTGAATTCTTTGACTGAGTTTTTGGATCATTTTTCTATCACAACTTTCAGATCTTCATCATTGAATGATGATTTTGGTCCAATATCTATCCTTGTTGGCTGAAATTAAATCTCTACTTAAATCTCTACTTGAGTTGACAGGTTGTTCATATTTTCTTAAAAATATATGAAGAAAAAAAAAGTTAGCAAAATGAATAATCAATAAATAATGTTTTTCTTAAGAAAATACCAAAATGTTTTTAAAAAATGGCTATTTTGTAAGTTTAAAACAATCAGCAATTTCATGTTGACCAAGCTAATAATTTCTAATTTGTATCTGGCATATTCTCATTTGTCATCCAGTTTTATGAGTACAATGTGAATTTTTGCATCTTTTTCTTTTTATTATTGATTAAAATTTTTTTTTTTTGTTTTTTATTAAATTGATCTTTTCATAAATTCCACATGACAAGATTTTCTGAAACTCCGTTTATATATAAATAATTTAAAATAGCTATTTCAATACCAAAGGAATATTTTTTTACAGAATCAATTGGCTGATAGATATCTCATTTGACAACTTACTTGATAGTTTTGTATTGCTTTCAATCTCAATCTCACATAGATTTTAGAATATTAGATAGTAGAACAAGTTTTCTTTACTTGTATTATAATTTTATAAAGTAAAATTCTACTTTATTCATTTAGCCAATATAATTTCAAAATAAAAGATAATTATGAATATTTTTTATTCAAACATTTTATACATTTTTAATGGATGTATTTAAAACATTTCCTGTAATTACCTAAAAGTTCTCCTGCCTTAATCATAACCTAATTGAACTCATATCCTTTGGGTCTGTGACAACACACATCTAAAATTTATTTATAAGAAAAAACATGGAACTAATGCAGTCTAAATTTATATAAATAAATGTTCAACTTACATTTCTACCAAACTCGTCAGCTGTTTTATATTGAAATGCGTTTTTTAAAAATTCCAAAACCAATAATCCGAATAATGTAAAAATCATTAATACCTCATCTCGGAAATATGAGCAGGTGATTTTATATTTATTTATATTAATTTTAATAAATAATAAT
>CAHIKZ030003038.1:0-219955 GCA_903632075.3 Acanthosepion pharaonis | reverse complement strand
TTCATGCTGTTAACCATTAAGCCACTTGTGTATCCATTTTAGAATTTCATAATGATAATACTTACCTGAATCAAAATTTTGGTAACCATATTTTACTAAATTTTGGGGAAATTGATTTAATTTTAGATTGGAGCCATTTGTATGCCTTTGGATGGAATTCATAAACGGTATGATGGAGACTTGACCTATTTGGGACGTGTGGTTGCTGCTTTGCCTGTTGATGTCAAAGTTGGAAAACTACTGGTCCTTGGTCATGTCTTTGGATTTCTCAAGGAATGCTTAATTCTTGGTAAGTATTTTGTGCAAGATAAAAAAAAACAAAAAAACTATTATTAATGGGAATAATCTGAACTCTTTAGTCTATTCAAATATTAAGATCTCTTTGAGATAAATTATGCCTTGATTTTTATATTTTACAGTCCTGATTACTAAAGCCCATATTGTTTTAATTGATATTGAGTCTATTTCAGAATTGTCTAAGCTTTTGCGTGCTGATACCATTTTAGCTGTTTGTCTAAGCATCTTTCTCTATGTCCAGCATATAGTTAAATGTAAAGAGTTCTTGATTGTTTTTCATAAAAATTGTTAGTCATTTATTTATTTATTTTTTTTCAAGTTCAAACTAGAAACTGAAATTAAGACAGTGAATTTGTTTTTACTGTTTTTTCTTCCATTTTCTTTTCAGGTGCTGCCCTCTCTCTCAGAAGTATCATCTCTCGACCTTACAAGAAATATTTGGAATCTTATCAGTAAGTGCTATACTAATTTTTGATTATGATTTTTCATTTGACATGACCTCTATGGATAAATTGTCATCTAAATTATGCAAAAATGAAAATAATACTGACATCTCATTTTAAAAGATATATTTACTAAAATTACACAAAAATATCTTGAAATACTAAAGAGTAAATTTATTCAATAAGATCGTCATTGGCTTCAACTATGGCCGCCAGATGAATCTTCTGCACTATCCACAGATTGACAACCCAAACACTCTGAAATATTCGTATTGGAGCTTCTGGCATGAATGCCAAGCAGTACAGCATGCCATTTCCAAGTCGAGTGAATTGCGTCATGGTGCTCTTTTTCTCACAACTGACCATACTATACTGTGCAGTTGACAAAAGCAAACAATGAGCACATGCAAAATTAAAAATATAAAATGGCAACAATTAACTCTCTGTGTGTGTATGTGTATATATATATATATATATATATATATATATAGTACAGGTAATAAATCCGTTGTTATATAATCCAAGTGGATTCTAGTAATATAAATATTAAAACTGATCCCCAAAAAGAGTTCAATGTATTTATTATTACAGAGCAAAAAGTACTACACAATAAAATCAGAAATCACCTCATATAGGGAATGAGCTTATTTTGACAGATGGTGAAGTCTAACTGTTTCATCGGAAATGTTGAACTGTCTTGCAAGTTCACCACACGTTAGACTACTGTCCTCTTCAATGGCCGCCTTTAGGACTCTGTCATTCAAGACCTGTGGTCGTCCACTGTGAGGCTCATCATGGAGAGACAAATCTCCTGACTTGAATTTTCGAAACCAACTCCTTGCAGTACGTTCATCCACAGCACTATCCCCAAACGCTTGACATATGCGGCAACTTGATGCAGCTGCTGATAAGGCCACTTTGAAGTCGTAAAGCAAACAGCCATGAACGAGATCTCTAGACACTTCCATCCTTTTCACAGCTGTCCACCTTATAACTGATGGCCAGGCACAGTGTGCGTGCTTTTTTATAATGTCTGATGTTCCTACTTCCGGCTGTCTGAATTTGGAAACAATTGCGACATGCATTTCGTATATATTTCAACTTCATTCAATGACTAATCAAAAAACGGACAGAACTTTTTTGGTTACCTTGTAGAATTTGGAATCTTAAATCTAATGTCCTATCCTGCCTGTTTCTGTCACACTTGACCACATTCATTGTGGCTTCTCAGTGCTACTGCCATGGAAGCCTTCCTCTCTATTCTCATTCATTATTAATGCCTTCTAGGTTATTGTGCATAATTATCACATTTCATTATTTAGTTGTAAAACATGATGAAAATTCAATTAATAAAGAATCAAATTTTTCAAAATTTATTTTTGTTAATATTTTTATTTTCTTTTACTATTTTCAGACGAAAATTTGGTTGGGCTGATGGTTCTTTTAGTGACTGTATTGCAATTGTCAATGTTTACAAGGTAAGTTAGTGTTATGCTTTATGGCATGTAAAGTTTCAAGAAACTCATTGAAAATTCAAAATTCATTCTGCCTTTAAAACATTTGTTTATTATGGAATTTTATACTGAAACCTGGGAAATATTGTCAAAATTTTTTTATATTTTCATTCAATTATTTGTTCAAAGTAGAATATTCTTGTGAAGACCATTTCTTTTTGTTTTTCAATCAAGATTGTCATGTCTGAAACCAAAAGTTGCTCTTGGCTTTTTCATCTCATAAAATTATGACTTATATATAGGTTAGCTTGCTGACTGCTGGCTTCAGCTGATAAGTTTCAAAATAGAGGCCAACCCCCCATTCAGTACTTCTCTCTCGGGAGGGGGCTAGGGCAATTACCAATTTATACTTAATTAAAAATTACCTTGAAAATAGTCCACCAATTAAACTGGAAATTACTTTGTTCTCAGTGTTACAGTCTTTTAATTGTATTGTGCTAACAAAATTTTACAGTGATCTGGTATTATTACATTAACAATTAAATAGAAATTGGGTTTTATTAATCTAAATGAAGGATATCTCATGGGGAAAATAGCCTAGAAGTTAAAGCATTGGTTATTTAATGTAGTGGCATAGTAATTTAAATTTCAATACTCTGTAGTACAAACATTCTGAGTTAGTGGAAACAAGATGAGCAATAACTGAATGCAGTATTAAAAGACAATTAATGAAGATATCTCTCAACATGGACAGTGGAATGAGAACAATCTACCCCATAGATTGAAAGAAATGTTCAATTTGAAGTTCCTTGAAGCCTACTGAGATTGCGATAAACCTAAAGAAGACTAGAGTGCACAATAGCCAAAACATTGTGATTACAACAACAAAGTTGAAGACATTAGTCTGACTGTGTGGTGAACTGTTCCATAGAAGCAAGCGAGCCAGAGCGGCTTGCATCTGGTGCATAGGAAAATAAGGGTCTTACTTCGACGTTCAGCACATGTCATCGGCAAGTTTGCTCTTTGGAAATGGCATTTCTCTCCCATCGAGCGATTCCAGAAGTAGGTGCAGTAACAAGGGTTTTTGTACAGTTTGGCATGCTTCGACCAATAGCAAGTTGTGTGCTTGTTGGTTGAACTGGAGGAGGCTATTTACCTGGGTAGCTGAGAATAAAAGCGAAGAACGCTGATTGGTTGGTCGATTGCAGTGTTGGCCTGATAAAAGAGGACTAAAGCAGCGAGAAGTGGGGGACAGATTTTACATTTTGAAGTGTTCGGAAAGAATGGCGGATTGAACTAGTGATATCTTGAATTGTATGAGCGACATCTTAATAATAGAGACTCATTTAAGCAACAGACTGTAATAAAGTTATAAATAACTCCTCATCCCAGAAATTCAGAAAAAAGAACCATATTAAACTTTTAGAATAAACTATCACTTAACTAAAAATGTATTCATTTGCTTAATGTTTTTTGGTTGTTCTACTTCTGTTTTACAGGCATGGGAGAGTAACTGGTCTCGTGGGATTTTCAAACGCAGGGGACAATCTGAGGCTGAGTGGGGAAAGAGTAACTTCATTCAAATCAAGAGAATTCGGGAGGTAATGTTTTTTTTTTTCACTTTTGAGTTGTGTATAAGTAGAATGGTTATAAAGAAATGTAAAGCTATTTTTTTCAGACTTGTTTCATTTTGTTTTGTTTTGTTTTATATATTTTGATTAGCATATGCAAGAATTTTAGATGGAAAATGATTTTTCTATTTAAATCTGTGCATCCATATCTTTTGGAGAGTTTAAATTATGAAAAAAGTTAAGAGATTTAACATGAGAAGTGTATGTATGAAATACAAAGTGCGTTGATATGTCGCCCTCATCCATTTTTGTTAAAAGAATTAAAAATTAGTTACTTGAAATAAACATTACAGGCATTAAAATTAAATTTTTCTTTTTTTTTTCCTCTAGTTTTTCTTTTCTTTTTTTTACCTGCTGTTTTTGATCCCCCCACTTTTTTTGCTGCCATTTTTCATTTATTTTTTTATTTTCTTTCCTCCTTGCCTGTTTTTTCTTGTCTGCTTTTTATTTCTTTTTACCTGCTGCTTTTTTGTTTTTTTTTCTTTTCCTGGTCATTTTTCTTATTTTTTGTGGACATTTTTTTTTTATAGTGGGGGATTTTTTCTTTTTCGCCCCAGGTTTTCTGGTCTTTTTTTTTTTTATACAGTCTCTATGTGCTTTTTTTCTCATACTCCATTTTTTTTATCTTTTTTTTTTCCTCTCCAGTCTCTTTGATCTTTCCCTTCAGTCTTTTTTTTTTATTTTCTGCCATGTTTTGGGTCTTTATCTTCGGTTCATTTTGTTTTTTTTGATTTTTGGTTCCTTCAGTTTTACTGTTCTTTTATTAGCTTCTTTTTTTTTTCTTTAAATTATCTGAAGATCTGGATATAAAATGAAATATTTCATAATATTTGTTACAATTATGAAATTGCTCTGATATAATCTTACCTTTGTAATTCTGAATTAAGTCTTTGTTAACATTCCACAAATTATTCAATTGTTGCACTTTTTATCATTACATTTTAACCAATATTTTATTATATTACTGATGATGGTCTTTTGGTATAGAGTACATGCAACCAGATTTTATTCTGATTATTGTTTGCAGGAATATTTGATGTCTAAATCTAAAACCATCTGTGATATAAAATTCAAATGTGCTTTAGAAATGGCTAAATAACATGTGGAATAATCAATTTCCTTGGAATATGATTTTTCTAATTGCAGGATGAAAGTAATAGTCTGAATGTAATTCCCTTTGTTATTTTATTTTTTTTTAATAATAATAATAATGTAGTTTGTTGTGGAGGAGGAGGATACTTCATAATTTTGAAGTGATTTGTCTTTATTAAATATAACAAAACCACTGCATTTTGAAATAATAAACTACATAGTCCTGATTCCAATGCATTTGCCTGCAGTACTTCTAATTTCATCTCTTTCCTTTTTCTTTTAGGTAGCTGATTTAATTCGAGAATTGGAATGTCGTCTGGCAAAATTCAACATCCGCATACCAAAGGAAAGCCCATCTTCTAAGAAGGAACTTAATGATCCAGAAGAAAAATTATTGTTTAAGGTTTGAATTTATTTTTAATAAGTTTATTGCCATATGAAGCAAGTGTGTGTCTTGCAGCATGTTGTGTAGTGTCTGTGGTGCACATGTGCATCAATTCCATGGTTTTATTTACACCAATATAAACAGCTATGGCAAAAAATCTGTCATGTTATTTTCCTATTATGACTTGTAGAGCATTTTTCTTTCTCTAAAAACTATCACGATGACCAAATGTATCATGTGCTACTGTAATGTTACTAATGTAATGACTAATAGCACAGGACTACATCTCTCGTACAATTCATCTCTGGACTTCTTCAATTAATGTTGGCTTTGGGTGTTTTCTTTGAACGTAGATCTTCTTGAATCTTCTGTTTTTCCCATCTTGGGCCAGGGTGCTTATACCTTCTGTCATATGGTTGTCCCATGTTTGCATGTCCTAAGTGCTGTTGGGATTGACTACTTGTTTATATATCTGGGCAAGCACTGACATCCTGTGAGGTTGAACATGTACCTGGTGGCTTTGAGATCAACTTCCAGATCAACCTTCTGATGCACCTGGTTCCTCTGATGTGACACTGAGTGCAAAATCTATTTTTGTATCTTTTAGGCTGAGCTCAGTATATATTGAGACCACCACTGATCAACTTCTCTTCGAACAAAAAATCCTTATCTATAATTCTCAAAAAGTGTGTGTGTATGTATGGATTAGATGTTGTTTATGCGTTTCCACAGTTTTCATCCGATTTCCATGAAATTTTTTTGTTTGATAGATAATTCTTTAGTGCCGGTTTTGAGTCCAAATTGTTGGTGACAATGGGTCTCCACTACTTCCTGTTCATTATAACTCTCAGCAACATTTTACTATTTACTATCTATTGGATATCTATCATAAAAACTTTTATAAAAATAAATACTTTAAATTATTATAATATTATTTATTATTATACAGTTTCCTTTTCAGATCCCCCCTCCCATTCAAATTGTTACCCCTACCCCTTATTTGGGGATGTGCTTCAATTGCGCCCAAATGTTGTTACTAATATTGATTTTCGGGTGGGCTGACTTTAAACTTAAACTGCTCCAAATGAACGGTAAAAATTCCCAGTAATGAAAAAACCCAGACAAAGACAGGTTATACTGCTAGTTGTTTAATAAGTCTAAGAAAATAATGCATAAGTAATAGTATGCAGGAGTTTGTAATAACTAAATAAAATGCTGAAATCATTAGGTCAGGGATCAATGATCCAAAGCAGTAGTGAATGTACTGAACATTTTCTTTCATTTTCATTAAAAGACTTTTCTAATTTGTCTCTGATTTTTGGAATTGATTTGTTACTACAGTTTCTTTTCTCAAATGTGTTTGCTGTTGTGTTTTTAGATGTTTAAAATTATTTTTTTGTTTTTCTTTTTTGCATAAAACCAAAAATACTGCTTGGGCATGAATAAGCATTGAATTTCTTCTTTGTTATTTAAATATTACTTACAAGAATATATTTTATTTTTTAATACATCAACATTTGTGTTGGCATATTTTAAAATGGTTTTTTCCAATGCTTCTCATTACCAGTTATATCTTGTATAAGTGTTTCATTGGCAGTCAGTGTTCCATGAATCATTGGCACTCTGTTCTGTATTGATAAAAACAAGACATTTTACTTCTATTATATTTAATGGTCTTCTTTTTATTTTTTTTCCTAACATGTGAATACAAATGTGGTTGCTGTTAGTGGATAAATCTTCCAAAATTCATGTGTTATCCCAACCTTTTAACTGGGAGCATATGTATAACTCTACGAATTGATCCTTGTCACTGGCAACAAATAATGTAGCCTTAAGCTCTGTGTTTGTCTTTAAGTTCCTTCAGACCACTGTGGTTACCATCTAGTTGACTCCTCACTTGTTAACACATGGCTTGCTTGTTGCTGGTATCGTGATGATTTGCATAGTTCCACTTGACTTAGCTGGCATTTGTCTGTTCATGACCATTCACTCCTCTGCCATGTTGTGTTTCTTTTTTTATCAGAGAGTGACGGAAACCGAAGACAGGTCGATGGCTGGGAGCTACACAAAAAAGAATCTTTTGGAATAAAGAATTAACTTGGGTTAAAAATGTAACAACAATTTGTTTTTCTATATGATTTGTTGTATACATCGGTTTTAACTGGGATCCCCTTTGGAGTTTGCAGCTTGTGTTAGTAGTACCTTAAATTTCTAAGTTCTGGTCTTCAGAGCTGGCACAAGGTCTTGTTTAGGAGGTCTCGGTGCATGATGTGATTTCCAGGCACAGTAATATAACTTATATGGAGTCTAGTTATCTTCCACTCTTAGCATAAAACTTTTTCTAAAATTCCATATTCTCAAAATATTTTTACTCTAGTGATTTTCCAGATTTGGGAGAGTGGTCACAGGAATGCAACTGCCCCTTAACCCCAACTCTCTTCACATCTCATCTTGCACCATTGCTCCATTTAGGTGATGCTAATCTCTCTCTTCCTTCTCTCACTTTCTTGGTATCTAACCTCAGCTCACTCCAAGAGCTGGCAGACCATCTCTGATGAATCCAAATTTTCAGAATATGTAGGTGAAAAGGGATTTTCTAGTATGTTTTGATTTATACTATTTATTTTACAAAAAGGCTACATTAGTGTAGTTTTCAATTTATGCCACTTTTTCATGAAAGGCCAGCAATAGTACACCCCAGCAATGGGTTAAATAGTGGTACAGATGGGGCTTTTCAGCCTTGTGTAGCAACCAGTCTGGAATAAAAACTGAATTAAAACTGTCTCTAGCCCTGGTGAAGCATGTACTATGCAGCTAATGAAAGGATTGTGGAGTTTACGGTGACTTTAGGGTCTTGATTCCAGTCGACCTTGATTGATTACATTAATACAGGTTTTGATTTATACAACTTTTTTCAAATTATGCCATTTTTCTTTATGAAAGGCCTGCATTATTACAAATTGTGTCTTAATATAGCTTTCAATTTATGATACTTTTTATAATTTTTGTTTTATGGAGGTTTTGTATTAGTAGACATTTTGATTGGTGCCACTTCTTTTAGTATATACTTGATATACACCACTTATTTTTAGTACAGGATTTTGTTTATGCCACTTCTTTCCATGAAAGGCTAGCATTAATATAGGTATCGGTTCATGCCATTTTTTTTTTTAAGGAATGACCTGGGTTATTACAAGTTTTAATCTGTCATTGTTTTTACCAAAGGTTTGCATGAGTATATTTTTCAATTTATACTACTTCTGTTTATTAAAGGCCAAGTTTATTAGTACAGATTTCAATTCATGTTATTTTTTTTTCATAAAAGGCCTGTATGAATACAGGTTTCTATTTATGCCATTCCTTTTATGAAATGTTTGCATTAATACAGTTTTTGATTTTTGTAACCCACTATCTTAACCTTTATCACTCTGTCTGTGACTTCATTTGTTGTGCAAAAAGTTTATCCTGCCACTGAAGGCGACTCTGATCCCTGAACAATTGAGAGGCCTTGAAAAAAAAAAAACTATCAAAATAACCTTTACCTGCCTGGCCTGATGCTTGATTGTTCAACTTCCTGCATATTTTTTTTTTCTATCAGATATTTCTTTGTAGGTACTGAAAACAGCTAACAAACCTATTCTAAATCTATGTAACCTTTCAAAATTAAACTTATTCTTTCTGCAATCAGTGCAGCAGTCATATATTGTAAAAGTTACTTTTTGGGTTTGGGAAAACTTAAAAATTTTTCCTATGAAAATGGTATTGTTTCACTTTATGCAGTTAAAGCTTAGAAAAAAATTAATAGAAATACTCTTCGTTTGCAGAGAGAGGGTCAACTTTTATTTGTAAAATTAGTGTAAGTTTTATATGTTATTCTGAATACCATGTATACTGATGAGTAAATATTTTCTTGATTGTTTAATGTTCAGGTCAATGATAAAAATCCAAATTGATATTTAAAACTTGTATAAACCTGTGTATAATTTGTTTTTATCAAACATTTTTAAAGATTTAATGGGTTATGAATATCATTGTTAATGATGTTTTCTTTTTAGGCTTGCAAAATTATGAAAGTAGTAAAAAAAAAACAACAGTTTGTGATATGTAAATATTACTATTAAAAAAAATTATGATTCCAGCTCACGATTTGTGGTGCATTCTACCCAAATTACTTTGTGAAGGATTCTGTTGATGAAAGTGAAGCAATGAAGATTCTGTCTGGTAAAGATCCTTACAATACAGTTATGGTGAGATATTATTTATCAGCTATTGTTATTTTGTCATGTTGGCTGCATATTTATAATGAATCTATCATATCTGAACAGATGTTTTACAGCCATCTATTTGAAAATATACAATGTACTCAATACACTTGAACAGTTTAATCTTATGAAATTTTAGCATACAGCAGCTCTCACAATAATCCCAACTCTAAAACAACTTTATATGCAATGGTAATTATAGCTTGTCATAAATCATTAACATATCATTTATCACTTTTTGATGATTACATTAAATATATTTTTTGTGTTGAGTTTATCTGAAAGTTAACATGAATATACCTTTTGTTTACTCTTCTTCTTCCTCTATGTGCTGTGTCCCTTCAGGATATAGCTGATCGTGACTCTCCACAATTTCCTGTCCTTTGTAGCTCTTAATACATTTTGTCTTTTTGTTATCTCTCTTAAACTTTGTTCTGCCATCCATTTACTCAAGCGCTCTAGGTAGGTTATGCATTGTTTACCACTGACCTTCTTACCATGAATCTGTCCTGTGAGTATCAAATTTTCCAAGCCTTGAGAAAAGCCTCATTATGTATCTAAGAAATGACAACTGTCTCTTCTGGACGTTAAGTGTAAGTCCTTTTTGTTTAATAGAAGTATTTGAGAGCAGAAAATAATTCTAAAATATAGAAAATTAATTTATCAGTTGTGTGCAAAAGTTCCCAGCAAATTTCTTTTTTTTTTCTTTATGGAAACTTTTACACAAAACTAATATTTTGTATAATTCCAGCTTAGCTACTTGCTTTAACTTTGGCACAAATGCCTTTGGACTTTTCTTCTCCTGTGGGTTAAATAGCAGAGTAGACTGAGCTTTCTATCCTTGGATAATTTCTTTCTCTAAATCTTAATTCAGGTTTTTGTTCATTTTCTATGATAACAAAATCTAACAAAACAGTGAATCATCTCAGTTTTTATTTAATTCATCTATTTATTAAATGGCTTTTAACCTATCAACCATCATTAATTTTTGAATAGTATTTCTCTTGACTTGAATTTAGTTGATTTTTATCACAACTTGCTTCTGCCTACAAAAACAAACAAAAACACCAAGGAATAACATTCAAAACCCTTAAAAATGAAAGGGTAAATTTAGCATTCAATAATAAACTATAGTTCAAATTGATGTCAATAAATATATATCAAAATATAGAGGAATCAAATAATGTTATCATATCTTCATTAACTGAAGCACATGAAACCACCCCAAGAATACCTAGAAGGAAAAAGATACACCTATGTGATGACAATTCTGAGTTAAAAAAAAATGATACAAGAAAGAAACAATGGAAGGAAAAATACCAAACAACAAAGTAAGAAAAAAAAATAGTTAATTCTTTAAGAAAACATTATCTTTGGAATATTGGAAATGAAATTAATGAAGTCAGGCAGCATAGACAAAGTGTTAAAATGAGGAGAAAAGTGAAAAATCACAACAATATCCTACAATTAAAACCTCCACAGAAGAAATGTCCTGGTCTCCAAAAAACACTAAGAAGCCCATTTCAACCCTGGCCATAGTAAACATAGGATGCCTGCAAAAATAGAACATATATAAATATATATCCAGTCATTACAAAGTCTGTCTCCAAACATAAGCAATAATAAACTTACTGATGAGGATATTAAGAAAGCTATTAAAAAACATGAAGAAGTAATAAAGTATCATTTGACATTGAGGCTGAATTCAACAAGTTTCTCTATTTTATGAAAGAAGTCTGAAACCAAAAATGCATCACCAAAAAGTGATATCATGCATGAATGCATTATGGAAACAGAAAGGTAGCCCTCAAAACTGTCACACATACAGAGGTATCTTAATTGGATCTACCATGGTGAAAGTATTAATGAAAATTATACAGGTTGTGGCAGAAAGACCTCCCACATAATGGTAAGACATTAGTGACAATGGTGTCTTCATCTAACTAATGTCTTATGATTATGTGGGTATTATTTCTGGGAGGTATATATGGGAGGTATTTCTGGTGCACCCTATATTAACTAGGCTCTTGTAGTTTTATGAAAGTCAACTCCTCACAAAGTAGTTTGGTTTTTGTTCTGATAAGGGATGCAATGATAGCATATATGTCATCAAACAACTGCAAGAAATTGCTTACTTTTCTAAGAGGAAACTGTATACCCGCTTTGTTGACATTACAGCAGCATGTGACCACATCAGTAGTGACTTCCACTTCTCATCCATTAGAAACTACCTTCCAATCTCTGAATCCACTGAATGCATTGATCTAATAGAGGAACTGTGTCAATCTACAAGATCTTATATGACTGGCAAAGACCCCAATATGGAAATATTTCAAACCCCCATCAGGAGTATGACAAGGAGGAAATTTAGTCCATTCTACTTAAACTTTTTCTAGACTATGCCCTGCACATTTACAAACACAGATATGAAGAGATGGACCATTTAAGCATGTTTAACATTCAAACAGACTATGTTGATTAGTAAACAGAATAGGTTGGAAATAAAGAATAGTCTGTTGGTAACATTCCATTGGAAGTCTTCAAAAAACCTGTGGCTAGCAAAAGTTGAAATCTAGCTATATATAAGTAGGATGCTAAACTTTGACTAAATTACTTTTTTTTTCTTGGTAATTCAATATTTTATTTATTTTTACATACACTTGTTATATTAGTGGTAGTAACATGACTTTTCTTTTCTCTTGTCAACCATTATTTCTTATCCATGCAGCTTACTCATAGCCATAGATTGGTAGTCTAAATAGTTGCAATGAAAAGCAACTAAGGTTAAAGAAATACTAGTCAAAAAATTAATAGTTGACAATGCCTCATCTAATAAAATATTAATCAAGATAATGTAGCTGCTTTAATTAGTCTCTAATATAGGTTTGATCTTTTGGTTTAAATAGTCTGACAATTTCCTTTTTAAAATTTTGATGCATGATTTTCTTTACTCACAGGTGAGTGGTATCCCTGCTAACCAAGGCTCACTCTACAAACCTCAGATTGAACAAATGTTTAGTATCTGTGGTAATGTTCTTGCTTTACACATGGAAGAAACCAAGTTAGTAATTTTTATGTTCTATGACTTTATAAATGGTTTTATTTATTTGGTCATTTGAATTGTAATAATGTGTAAAAGATATTTTAATTACAATACTGCTAGAACATTCTTTGTCCAGTAAACCAGCAATCTTTCAAGTTGATACCACTCTACTCAAAGATCCTATGTTTTTATAGTAGTCAGATACACTAAACAGAAAAGTAAATTCTAAATTATAGCTTCTCAAATGGACTTATAGCACATGAATAAGTTACATAAGACAATTTTTATCTCCTTTCGGCTTTATTCAAACTTTTTATGAGAAGTGACTCATGCACTTCCACGCATAAATTGACTTTGTTTTGAGCATACCAGATCCTGAGTTTGATAGAATAACCAATAACTGGGTGGTACTTAGAGGTAAGTATATGGTTCTGGGATTGGGTAAGTACCCTACTTCCTGATGTACTTCAAAGTATAAAGATTGCCAAATAACATCAGCATGGTACTTTAAATTTTGTATTGAAGTCTAATTGAGTCTGCAATGCAGAACCAGCCTGCTCACAAGAGAAGTCAAAGCATTGTAATAATATCAGTAATGTAATGAAGGAACTCCATTTTCAAAATGTCTTTTTCTGTTAAAAAAAAAACAAAAAAACAGACCAGACTCATTTCTTATAGACCTGTTGCATGATGATTAAATCTAAATTGTTTGTCCATTTAACATTTATCACTCTGTATGTGACTTCATTTGCTGTACAAAAAGTTCATCCTGTCACTGAAGGTGACTCTGATCATTGAATTTGAATTTGACCTTCATAGTTATGTTTCCATATCCTGCTATGGCAACAGAAAACAACTTTGAGTGAAATTAACAATACAGATACAGCAATTGAAAAGACTTGAAAAAGAATGCAGTGGAAAGGGTAATATTAATAATGCAGAGTGCTAAATGTTAAAATATATTATTATTGAAGTACCATGCTACCTAATGAAAATATGTTCTAAAATAAGGACCACCATGGAGCCATACACTTAATAACTTAGTACTTAATCCTCCTCTGAATTGATTTTAATTTCCATCTATCAAACTGAATTTTCACAAAATAGTTTTATGATAATTCAGATCCAAATTCACTTTGAAACAGAAATTTTGTGAAAACACATTTTTGTAACAAGTTGTACAGTCTTAAAGATTCTCTTATATCATTGAAGTTGTTTTGTTTAATATTTGAAGCTAAGGCTTACATATCAATTGTTCATATTGATGCTTCATTTAACTTTATGGTTTTTATTTTCAGATAAGGGACAGTTTATTAAGGCAGTTTCATAGTAATACATAGAAATATGGAAAAAATGATAGTGATAATGATATTTTAAAATTAAGTATGAAGGTCACATTATTCAATCTGATGTCTTTGCCTTTCCTAAGTTCCAAACTTGTATATTAAATAAATCACATTACTTTTTGCTGCATTGCACCAACAGTTACATTTTTGTCAGCTTCAAAAATATGTTGTCATTAGTTTTAGTTATAAAAGTAATATAAATCATTCCAAGCCAAAATAGGTTTTCTTTTAGTTTCATTATCATTTAAGTATCATTTTTGGATTCCTTGGGTAAAAAAAAATATAGGGATGCGAATTTTCAAGCCACTTGGATCAAAATTCATTGAATTCTTATAATTTAATATGTAATCCTATTATGAGAGAAAAAATGGCATGGTTAATCCCATTTTACAAAATATCATTCAATTGAAGAAAATGGTAAAATCTTCAGATGCATCAAAAATGGTGTTTCTGTGAATATCTAGAGCTAAAATTCTTCACTTGTTCTTAGTTTTGTGTTAGCTTATCATGGTTAAAAAGTAGGGATAATCTGAGATGAATGATGGTGGAATTTGAATGATTTGACATGGAATGTCTCAGTTGTTTACTGTTTTTTACTTAGTGTAAAGAAGGAAATTGTCGAAAAGGACTCGGTTCATCCATATGTTTAAATGTTGATGTGCCATAAAAACCAAATTATTTATATAAATGTAACAGTATTGCTTATTATATATATATATATATATATATATATATATATTTCTTTAATCAATTCACACCTAATGCAAGGTGATAATGCCACTAAGATGCAAGGGGATACTGGGATTGAAAGAGAATGAGAATACTTTAGAAGGAAGTGGAAACCCAATCACTTAATTCAACTGGGGTGATCATTGTCACCATGAGAAAATACAATAAATTACCTTGTTTTTTTTTATTCAGAATTTTTATTGAATTTGCCCGTCAACACAACTTGAATCGAGATCACTATGACCAACCTATTGGGATGGGTGAAACTGGGAAAGTGAACTCAGCTGTCTACCTGGCTCTAAAAATGCGGTAAGTTCTCGGGGCTACCTTTTTTGTGTAACTTTCTTTGATTGACTTATACCAGGCTGTCACCTTCACCAAAGTTGAAAGTAATTTTAAATATTACTTAGAATAAACAAATTTAAATCCTTTTAAAAAAAGCTTTACATAATCTGTGATTTCATTGATAGGATATATATTTTAAAGTTTACATTCTTTCAAATTATCAGTAATAGATAGTGGCTCCATAAATATATATTTTTTAATGTTTACTTAATACAAGACCCAAGAGCCACTCATGGTAAAGGGTTACTAAATGATGTTTTATGGATGTAAGAGGAACAAGTAAATATAGATTATGAGCATGTGTAGGATATGGTTAGGTATATTGGAAAGTTGAAGAATTAAGGTAGCAAAACATCACCCCCACCATATACACCAAGTAGTATATATGAGAACTAACTGAATTAGTTGTCAAAGAACATAACAATCCTGATAGCCTCCTTTGGAGTTAGATTGGATAATACCAACTAAGAAAACGTTTACCTTTAGCACCCTTAGTGAAGAGACAAACCGTCCAGGAAAAAAAAAATGCAGGCATACTCTTCATCTAACCAGATAAAGCAGCCAAACTTTTCAAGTCAGAATTATCATGACTATGCTTTTCCAGGTACAAGGACAGACTCACTTGCAAGTGAGGATGAAATGTCCCACTGGAAGATTACAAAGGCTTCTCAGAGATGAGCTGATGTCACCTATCCACACATCTGGTGGTGGTAGGGCAAAACAATCTATCCGTATTTTAGTGCCGACTGCATTTGAACCTATAGCCAAAGTTTTATCTTTATTTTCTGTATTAATAAAGTAAATATTACTAGCGGCAATAATTAATCATGGAATCTTGCTATTTTTAACATAAAATTTGTTTTTGTAAGTTTCACTACTGTATGTTAGGCATTGAAAATAAGGAATAAAGGGATTGTCAGTGATCAGGAATTAAGGTAAGCATTAATGACAGTATTGTGCTATCATGTGTATATTTATATTTTTAAGAACACAATTCTTACATTCTTAAAGATCTATTGGATTCTCACATTACTAAAGATCTATTGGATATTCTTGCTACAATATAGTGCACATCTGAATTATGTGGCATATTGCCTCTGACATAAGTGCATCTATTCCATGATGCATTTGTTAAAAATTAAAAAAAAATAATAAAATATGACCATAATATACAAATGTGGCATTCTTTATATTTTAATAAATATTATTAAAAATACAATTTAGAAAAAGACTTTGAACATTACAAGAATTTAATCCTTTTTAGGTCATTAGAGCTTCCAAAAATTGCTCAATAATTAACTAGCACTATGATATTCAATAAATCAATAGTTCAATTGACTTAATTCGCCAACTCCTGAGTTTTACACCAAGATGCTCTTTAGGGCCAGATGTTCAATACATTGATTTATTAAGTGTTTGGGCCCAAAGTACATTTTGATGCAAAATTCTAGTGTCACTCAATAAAGTAACTCAATATAACTTTTGTCAAATTGTTTAATAAGTATATCTTTGTATCCTAATGTATATGAAACATCAAGTGATCAGATGTATTTGTTGTTCATACTATATCAATAGTTGGTAATAAGATTTGATAACATGAAGTGAATGTGTCTCATGTCGCTTGTTGTTCTGGTCACAAGTTTGCCAATATTCTGAACAGAAGACTCATTGCCACATGTTGCATTTATATATTTCCCCACAGAAATGCAATACCTAAAGATAAAAATGAATTTTTAAAAATGAAAAATCTTTTTTGAAGCTTTTATTTTAGTTTTAATTTCAACCTAGTAGATTAAATTTAATATTTTCAATAAGCAAAATACTTTGCTGAATTTTAAAACTAATTGAAATTGACTGGAAGGAGTTTTTCTTTTGAAATCACTAAAATTGCTGATTTTAGTGCCATTTTTAGTCATGTCATCACAATGTAATTTTCTTTATTAAGCTATCTTTAAAAAATACAATATACTTTTCTGAAACTTTATTTGAGTGATATTAACTGAATTAAAGATTAATTAATCTGAGTAGAAACAAATATTACTTTTAGTTTAAATATTGCAGAAATTCATTTTTTTAACACAGAAGTGTTTTTTAAGGTGTTGAAACCTTGACTGACAGATGTAAATTTAATTTTGTTCTACAGAGGAATATAATTTATTAGATATATAATATAAGAGTCACAGTAGTCTGAACTTTGAATCACTTGTTCAAAATTATGGTGATGATAGAACAACAACAATTGTATATGTTGGTTTGCTTGTTCTCTCACTTTTCAAAGCTTGAGGTGAGAATATGGTAATATGTTCTTGCTCTTGCAATCTGCACTTTGCAGATTTTTCTTACATCTTCCACTTCCTTTCTCTGACAACCTTGGTAGTCTTCTAAAGTAAGCTCAGCCAGTGTGTATGTATGTATGTATGTATGTAATTCAGCCTGCCAGCTTGTTACCAATGATGTTTTGGTTTCAATCTGGCCAAAAGTTGCATTCTCTCAAGATCTCTTGTGTTCTGGAAAGCATATGGCCAGCTTGACTGAATTCTGATAGCCTACTTAACCAAAACTTTCTTCCAGTAAGACCACTGGTTAATATATCTTTGCATAAACAATATGGTGATTTGGTGAGCTTTATCAGAAAGCTTTTTTAATCTGCTCAAGAAGCAGATCAATCTGATGGGTAAACCTTTCTGAAAACAACTTAATCTGAAGAATTTTTAGGGATAATTTTAGCTTTTGGCCAAGGAAGTAATTTATTACTTGTAATCGTTTTTTTCCCTACTTGGTAATTGTAGCAGGTGAGTACAAGTTCATACCTAGTTGTATTAGGTTATCTCCAAGTTAACATTCATTGCTTTTATCCTTTAAAGAATCTTACAACCTATTTACATTTCTGCATTTGATTCCATTCATAAAACACATTCAAGACTTGTGTCTTTCCTGTTCTATACCATAAAATATGTAATGTAATTGTTAACCCCTTTCAAGCATTGTTATGGGTCATCACTCATTGTATCAAAACAAGAAATGGCCAGTGTAAAAAAATATAAGTGTCTGTTTGTGGCTGATAAAGAAAAAATAATCAATCAATTTCATACTTTGTTTTGACCCATATACATGCATATGAGACTGTGATTGTCAGTTATTATTTCTCATTTTCATAAATATTAATTTTAGTTTTTTGTGCTTTGTCAAACAGAAGAACATATTATGGAAGGATGTATTTCTGGATGCACTATGTATCATGAGTGTGTGGGTGATCATGACTCTCCACAGCTTTCTCTCTTTTGCTGCTCTCAGCAATACTTCTTAGTGTACATGTACATGTTCCTCCATCCATTTACACAAACTTGTCAAGTATATTTCTTGCTGTTTTTTTTTTGTATCTCTTGTTTTTGATGTCTTATGAGTGTTAAATTCTCCAAGCATTCTTTTGTCCTCCAAATTTCAGTTTCTTTATTATTATTATGAACAGGTTTTTGTAGTTTCTATTCTTTTAAGAACTTCCTCATTCCTCACATGTTCTGTCCAATTCATTCTCAACATTTTTTTGGTAGAATCCCATCCATCACTTGAAGTCTTTTTTTTTTCCCTTGTGACAAAATTGCCCAGCTTTCACTCCCATATAGCAATGCAGTATTCTTTTCTTAATGTTTTTAATAAGAATAGCTTTTTTCCAAATTTGTTTTTTAGGCAATCATGTCGTCAACAACTGGAACTGCATCAGTACACAAGGAAGGAGACAAACAGACTGATGAAGATGGTGCAGAAAGCGCAGAGTGATAGCACAGAACAATTGCAAAAACTGCGCACAAACAGGTTAGTGGATTTATTGTCATGTAGCTAAAAATAAAGCTTCTGTATGTGTAGTTAGGGCAGGTTGTTTTTTCACCTTTTTTAGACCAACAACATTGCACTCAATGGAAAAGCTGGAGTTTGATGTGATAGGCACTGACACCAAAAATTAGATTCATACTTCTTGCCAATTTTTGAGCATTTAGTTTTAAAGATTGTTTGAAAAAATCTACAGAAATACCTAATTTCAGCAGGTTTTTGCTTACAAACTGGCTTAAAAATTTAAGAAGTTCTCTTAAGCTTTCAGAAGAATGCTTAACATTTATGCTTTACAATATTTTTTCAAGGTTGAAATTTAATAGATGGTGATTTCAATGCCAGAGTGCAACCTCTGAATGATTTTACTAAATTTTCAATGTCTTAGTCCATTTTCGACCAATATGTATAACACCTCATTAAGGATTTCATCCTTGGAATTCCTGGATGTCCTATGTGAAACTCTTTTAGCATACGTTTTTGCAATGATGCTGGTATTACAATTCTTTCTGCATACATAACTACATTGTCTTATATTGAAAATGAATTGCTTCCACTAATATTTTTATTTTTTTCTTTAAATCTCAGTTGTTTCTTCATTTTCATTATAAAGTCATGTTTTTCCGCTTTAACGCCTATTTCCTCTAATGTTACGGGCAGTTTTATTTGCTCTATTATATAATACATTCTTAATTTCATTTTCATCCATTATCACTGCAATTACTGTGTCCTCTAGTAGTTTGCAGAATTTTGGTATTAATCTACAGTCTGTTTGCATGTCTCAATTTTTTGGATGGTAGAAAGATATAGTACCCCAGTGCTGCAATCTATTTACTGTATGCATGCGAACACTTTGATTTGATCCATAAATAGACAACAATAAACAATGATCTGTCTGTAGTGTGAATTGTCTAACATGAATATACTTGTGAAACTTTTTTTTAATTAATATGATAGTGATTACTTCCTTTTCAATCTGGCTATAGTTGGGGACAGAACAACTAAACCAATATCTCATACTACACGATCATTAATAGCAGCAGAAAACAGCTGCTATTAACGATCTTGAAGTATAAGATATTGGTTTAGTTATTCTGTTCACATATTTGTAGTATCACCACTCCAATACTGCATCTGCTGCAACCACAATCTTTAATTTATGGTCAAAATAAGCTAGTACCAAATCCGATATTAGGATTTTTTTGATCTCTTCAAAAACACTTTGACATTTATCTAACCAATCCCATTTAATGTATTTCTTTAGCAAGTTATTCAATAATTGTATTTGCTGTTTATTTATGCATGTTTGGTATCTACACATGATAGTAATTAGCTAACTCTAAAAATGCTTGTAACTTTGATATGTTTGTTGAGGCAGGCATGTCCTTAGTGCACTTGCCCTTGGACGATCTGGTCATCATCTATTTGTGTTCATAATTTGTCATAGGTATTTCACTCTATTCATAAATAGTTCAAACTTTATTAACTGATGTTAAATTCTTTAATTCTTTCAAAAACTTTTTTCACATTTTTCATATTCTAATTGTTAAAAATTTAGGACACACTTCGTCTACTTGTACTTGTAGGTAAGCATCCGAAAGGTCCAATTTAGAAAAACATTTACCACCATTTAATTTGGCAAAATTTCCTCCCGACTTGGTAATGGTTAGTTATATTCTTTCAAACTTTCATTTCATCTCACTGAAAAATC
Source organism: Acanthosepion pharaonis (assembly GCA_903632075.3). Classification (NCBI taxonomy): domain Eukaryota; kingdom Metazoa; phylum Mollusca; class Cephalopoda; order Sepiida; family Sepiidae; genus Acanthosepion; species Acanthosepion pharaonis. The sequence continues at coordinate 199,392 of CAHIKZ030003038.1, read as the reverse complement.
AACACATACATGGATTTTATTTTTTTTTCTTCACATAAACTGTTGATGCCACCCATTCAGAATAGTCTACTTTTGATATAATTCCTAATTTTTCCAGTCTTTCTAATTCTTTATTAATAGGTTTTAATGTAATGAAAAGTACACTTCTTTTTGGTTTGAAAACCGGTGTTACATTTTTTTTTTTTTTTTACTTCAAATTTAGCTTTTGTTTTAGTGCATCTACCTAGACCTGAGAAATTTTTTTGGCTGCTGTATTAATACCAGAGGTAGCAACATTTATTTTGTTGCAGAATGAATTAATTGGAAGGCCCCACAGATCAAATAATGCAATCCAATCTGTTCCAAATAAATTAGCTGTATTCTTTATCACAAACTGCTTTTTACTTTTTCAAGCAAAAAAAAAAAGAAATGTCGCAGGTGAACTGACACATAAAGATTGATTTTTTTCCCTGTAACTGAGTAATTTTTTTTTTTCTTGGTAAACTGGGTTACCCATTGTTCTCCATGTCTGTTCATTGATAATGGTGATATCAAACCCTGTATCTAGTTGCAGTAGTTTTATCTTTACATTATTAATTTTAACAAAGACAAATTTCCTCTTTTGAGATATTTCTAGCTCAGTTAAAGACATGTTTGATAAATTTTTCTTTGTAGTTTTTCCTTTAAGTTTTTCTTACTTTACATAAAGTATTTACCATGTTCACATACGTTCTATTTTTTTCACATTTTTTTTGTATTTACAATGAGTAAATTTGTGTCCAATCTGCCCACATTCATAGCATTTTTTTGTTCCTGAAAAAACAATCACTTTTAAAATGTTTATCACCACAATCATGGTAAGCATTGGGTATTGACAAAGGTGTATAATCTTTTTTAAATGTTCTCTTAGGTGTTGTAGAAGGTCCATAGTTCTTTTTCTTAAATGGTTGGATGTTACGTACATGTGAAATGTCTCGTTCCTCAATCCTTGCAGTATCGAGTTTCAGATTAACTATGCGCTGACACTCTTTAGCTATTTTCTGGAGGGTTAATTTTGAGTCTATTTCTAATTTAGACAGATTAATTTAGATTCTTAGCTCTTATTTCCGCATCCCTAATAGCAGTTAACCCCTGTACAAATATTGGACTTTTGAATAAATGTTTTTTTTTAGTAAAATAAAATTCACATACTTTTCATGTTCCACAGAAAACAGTTTTCTTAATAATAAGTGACCTTTTTTTCCATCATCCCCATGCAAACAATCCTTTTTGAAGCTTTCTTTGTATCTTCTATAATATGCTGGAAATGTTATTCCTTCATCTGGATTGTATATAAATTCACTAATTGAATTGTCGACAGCGACTGGAGTTGTAATAGACGTGACAGTGACTTACCAGGAGCAAAACGAATTCGCTGCCTTGTGTGTTGAACCATTCTCTGCGAGTCGATCGCATGTGCGTACGCCTGCTGCCATTTTTATGCAGCAGGCTTATTTGCATAAGAGAACAACGCTACCTGTTAAAAACCAGGCGAGTGGACGTGGGGGACCACTGCTCTTCTAGGCTTTGGTGAGACTAGACATATTGCTGAAAGAAAGCGAGATCAATTTCTGGACACCTGACAGGAGTGAATAAATCTGATGTTTTTTTGAGTTATGTTCTATGTAATAATAATTCCAGAACTTTCTGTTGTTGTTGTTGCAATTGTTGTTCCAACATTTGGACCATGACAGACTTTAATTCTTCCATTTTTCTGTATTCCACTGAATTGATTTTTTGAATATCCTCGCCAGGTTATTTATTTGTACTTCTGCAAAATTCATGGTTCCATGAGTCGTCAATTTCTGAAGTGGTAAATATTCACTGAATATCCTGTTAAGATGTTTTTTTTTTCTTTTTGCCTGTTTCCTCATCGCCTCTTTTGTGATGTATTGCAGCTGTTAATAATTAAGTATAACTCAAGACTTCAATATTAAAATAAAGAGTATTTAAAGATTAATTACTTTTTTTTATTAATAATAATTTGAAAAAAGGCTAAGGAACTTTTATCACAGTTTGATTTGTTTGAAAACAACATTAACAGACTATTTATGTTAATATTTAAATAAAAAATAGTGTCTTTTTTTAATAAAAATATGGGGAGGCACAGCCCCCTAAACACCCCTCCCCAAGCATGGTATTGGTAGTGTGGTATTTTCCTAAATTTAGTTATTTTCTAACAAACCATAAAAATTAATGAAGTTTAAAGATTGAATAAAAAATTATTATCCATAAGATGGCTGAAAAATATCAAATTCTCAATAACCTCAATTATTCAGAGATCTTGGCCCAGTAACACTTGATATCGCCACTAGTTGTGCCATATGTGAAAACACATTGAGTGAAGAGGAAATAACATTATTTTGAAAAGAAGTTGATGACAGTTATTTAGTTGTTTGTAGATGAATGAATATAGCTTTCCTAGATTGTGCCAGTCTGGCATGAAAATTACCTGAAGCACCTGCCAGAGAAAGATGCTGTGTGTGTGTGAAACTGGAAACAAGGTGATATCTGCTTTAAAGTTTGCCAGTGGAAATTATGTCAAATCTCTTAGGTGTCATCGTCTATAGCAATTGGTAATGATGTCTCTAACTATCAAGCCTGATGTGGCTACAGTCAGCATACCTTTCTTACTCAGCAAGGGTTCCATGAAAGCTACAAGAACAATTATTGATTTCACTGCTAATAAACTGACAATGTTAGATCAAACCATTCCATTGATTTTTACCTCAAGCAGTTATGATGCAGTTCCCATAGCTTAAAAAAAAAAAGAAGAAATCTCGGCCCAGATGGAGTTAGTGAATTGCTGGTGCATGTACTTTCTCTAGAAGAGAAAAAAATAGTGAAAAAAAAATTACTTTACAATTTGGACATACCAGAAGTGAAAAGATTATTGAATTGATAAATGTTGTTGATGGTAATAATCTTGATCTAAGTGAGTATATTAGAGAAACAGAATAAATTCACTGTGCAAAAGATGAGAACCCTAGTATCAGATGTGTCATTGCATTCATTTAGCAAAAGAAATTCTATGAAAAATGTGGGATTAAATCTAAAGGATTTTTCTTCTTTTATATGCCAAGTCTTTTCAGGACACAAGCAATCACAAATCTCTACACCATCACTCTTTGTCTGTTTTCCCATCCATTCACAAAGTCATTAAGTAGGTTACTTTCTGTTTTCTTTGCTTCTCTTGCTTTCAGTATATCCTGTGAGTTAAATTCTCCAAGCCTTCTTTCCTCATTAGGTAACCCAGAAAATTTCAACTTTATCATTCTGATTGCAAATATAAGTTTATAAGAAACGGAGATTTATTAAAATGGCAGACAAAAATTGTTTCCAATTTGCCTTCTGAGACAGGAGATCATGTATTTTACATGAAAAAAAAATAATTCAAAAAGGTGGAGAAAACTTTGTGTCATTATAGGGAATAAAGAAGACAAACAAATTTTGTAAAGATTCATCAACCTGCATAAAAGTGAATATAAGACTGTTTTTGGAGCATCAATTTGAGGGAATAGACTAATGATGAAAGTGAAGTCATAGCAAGCTCCAATTTAATTTGAAACAACCTTGAAGAAGTCAATCATGGGATAAAAGAAATTTCTACTGATGAGAATTCTGATGTCACTGGGTAGAAATTTGAGATTACATCATTCAAATGCAGTAGCAGAAGGATTATCTAAAATGTCTGGTGGTGATCATTTGTAAAAGTCTTAGATTTACAAACTGTATAAACTCTTTTACCAAATGTTACCTCAGATAGTAGTGAGTCGTTAGAGATGAGTCGGTTTGCAAGCTGGTATATTTCCTGTTAAAGGAAACAATATATTGTACAAAGTACTGGACTCTCAAGAAACTGGTTAAGTTTTTGGAAGATACAGTAAAGCAAGAGGAAAAAAATAAAAAAAAGATGTGGTTTTATGTATGTATGTATGTATGTATATGTGCACACATGCAACTTTTTTTTTCAGTCAGATCCTTTACTAGGGCAGATTTAACTTGTGGGAAAGGTCAAAACTCGTCCAAGTCCATGCAAATACTGTCATGTGGTTTTCACAAACTTTCAACTTTTCCTTGTTAGTCTAATGTGGAAGATGTTGTTGCAAGGTTGGAATCACTGTGGTTAGACACAACTTATCACAGGTGACCAACAGCCTGCAAATGTAACCCACCTTATCACAGGTGGCTAACTACCCACAAACATCTCCCACCTCATCACAGCCCAGAAATGGATCCTCCCTTATCACAGGGAACTAACTGCCTGCAAACAGACCCCACCTTATCATGGGCTAATTGTCTGCAAATGAAAATTGAACATTACTGCTTATTTGTTTGGGGGTGCTGCAAGGATCTGGTATTTTTGAGTAAAATATCAACTTGAATCAATAGGATAAAAGGACATAATTTACATTATTCAGACTATTGTCCTCATCTTTATAGCCATATTTATTACAACGGCCGAAACGTTGTAATAAATATGGAGACAAAGATAAGGATAATAGTCCGAATAATGTTAATAATGTATATAATACCTCATCTCAGAAATATAGACAGATACTGAAGGATAAAAGGACTAAAGTAAAGCACAAATTTTAGGTATTCTTCTTCTGGAAGCATAAGAGATCTTTCTAGGGTGCCTTAGTAGCACACATGGGTGACTTTCTATATTGTGGTTCAAGAATATTTGAGCATAATGTAATAAGTGAATTGACAAAAAACAAATCAGATTCCTTTTGCTATCTGGATTTGGAAATAGAGCAAATAATACATAAAATGTTTTTTGTCAGTAAGGAAACATTGATGAATTTTTTTTAATCATTTCACCCCAAGCAAGGTGATAATGCCATTAAGATACAAGGAATGAAAGAGAAAAGAAAACTTTAGAAGTGAGGAGTGGACAAAAAAAGGAACAAAGTTCAGGAATACAAAAAATGGTGATTAATATTGCATTTAAACTTTTGAAGATTGTAGGTGGCAGGGAAGAAAGAAATCAGAAGGGAGTTCCACAGGTGAGAAGTGTAAGAAAAAAAACTATTAGAATAGAAGAGACAGTTGCGTCTATTTCAATAGTAAAATCTAGTAGCACACTTAAATTCATATAGTCGAGACACTAAGGAAGAAAGCTTATCAGAACAGTTGCCATGAAAATATTTGTAGAAAAGACAGAGGGAAGCCACTTCACATTAGTGATAAAGTAACTGAAGTTAAGTTGCCCGATCAAAATTGATTAGATTACAGACCCTTCTTTGAATTTTGCCAAGAATCTTGAGATATACAGCAGGAGCACTAAGCCAGATAAAGCAACAGTATTCAATGCACAGATGAATGGTAGATTTATAAATGTGCATGATAAATTTTGACGAGAAAATTGTCTTTGCAATAGATGTAGCAATTAATTCAATATAGTCACTCCACTGTTTGGAAAATATGAACCCAAGAAGGTGTAGAGTTTTGCTTGCCTGGAGGTTAGCATTAGCTATGCTGATGGCAGGCAGAAAAAGTTCTCTGTGATGATAAAATGAAAGGAGTTTTGGAGGTGTTAAAATTTACAAGGCAAATATTTGTCCTAGGATATCATAGCCCTTGAGCTTGCAGAGAAGGCCATCATGTCAAACCCTCTTGAATGCTTTTGAGATATCTAGAACCAGATCCTGAGCTTTGTCATTCTTATCTAAAGCTTGATGGGCAAATTCAGTGAAGGTTGTTAACACATTGGTTGTAGACCTGGTGAAATGGAAGCCATATTGTTTATCCAAAAGGTGGCCATACAAAATAAGATGCTTGACTAATTTGACATTGATTAGAGTCTCGAGTACTTTGCCAAAAAGCAGTAATGGTGTGATAATTTGAAGGGTCAGATTATTCTCCAGAGTTCTTAAAAACAGGAACTACAGAGTGGGAGTTCCAACAAGCTGGAAAGCATAAAACCTCCAATATCTGAATGTTGAGAGAAAGAAGATTGAACCTTTAGCAAAAGAAGAATCTCTAAATATTTGCATCTCAGTTGGTCAGCTTACATGGGCATACAGTGAAACAGGGCCAGGTATTGTGTTTAATACTTAACCAACTTAGTGTGGCCATTACTAGACATGAAGTAATAGATATTGCAGCATCCTTTTCAATTGTCTGAATACTTTTTCTTAATATTGTTGTTCATAGTTTTTATTTTGAATTTTTACTATATTTCATTACTGATACTGATTGTTAATGTTTTCATTCTTTTCTAGAATTACAGCATCCACTTCCAATTGTACTGGGCAGGTCAGATTACCAGGTTTAAATGAATCTGTCATTTTGATTACAGTATCAGATGTAAGTTTTATTCTTATTTGGATTTATACATTGATTCAGGTTTTCCTATGTTGTTGAACCTTTTCAAAGTTCAAAAGCATCAATTTGATTCATATTGTGTTTGCAAAGTATTTATTGTTAATTATTATTTCTTTTGACTCAGTTATTTGAATCTGTCAGTTGTTTTTGGCTGGTCAGTTCATCAATTGTATGTCACCTCTGACATGAGACCATGATGACTGCCAAAAGAAATGAGTGAGAAAAAAGCCAAAAGCATTTGTGCTGTACAAAGATCAAACAGTTGTTGGAAGGTGATGATTTCCCAGATATTTTTCTTTAATTTTATGCCACATGTTTTCAGGATGTACTTTATCATAGCTCTCCATAGAATCCTTTTCTTTATTATCTGTAAATCATACACTTAGGACCAAATGACTGCCACCAATTTCAAAAGCACCTAAATGATATCTACTCCAAAGAAGTAGTACAAACTGAACCATGAAAGAAAGCCAATGAAACAATTGAAATAATAAAGAAAAAACAAATACAAAATTTTCTGCTCAAACCTCTCCTCCAAAAAATACAAAAATATTTGACAAACTGGAAGAAATTCAAGTGGAAAGCCAGAACCCACAAATGGCCAAAATCTCCAAATTTAAAACCTTGGAAAATTAAAACACAATTACATATTAAGCTAAAGCCCAAAAACATTTAGCAATCATTTATCACATAATCCAATGGAACTGTTGCAGAATAAAGGCAAACATAAATGAACTGCTTCTGCTAATAACTGATCTGTCACCGGCAGTTGTTTGCCTTCAGGAAACATTCCTTAAGCAAAATGACAAACTGAATATAAAAGAATGTCATCAATACAACTACACACATAACACTGGGCTTTGAGTGTCAGGTGCGACATCCATCCTAGTTAGGATGATGTACCTCAAACTAAAATAAATTAAACAATTACTTTACAGCTGTTAAAGTGAGATCTTACACAGGACAATAAACATCTGCTCAGTATATATCTCACTAAATGAACTAGTAAATGAATCTGGCATTCATGAAATCGTAAGACAACTCCATGCACCTTTTATGATATGAGGGGACCTTTACTTGTCACAGCACCATATGCAGTTGTAGAGACGCAGACCAAAGTGGAACAATATATTCCTGCTCCACTAAGGTGCTTCAAGTGCCAAAGATTTGGGCATCATAGGAATAGCTGCAGGAGTCGCCCAATATGTGGAAAATGTGGCCAAAGGGATTCAGAAGAAGAATGCCACTATGAAGTAAGATGTGCTGCCAGGAAAACCATCCAGTATAAAATAGGAGTTGACATGCCGTTAAATCCAACATCCATCCATCCATCCAGTATATTCATGATCATGTGACTTCTGGAAAAGGGAAAAAGAGATAGTCAAAGTGAAGCATAAATGAAATCTCTCATTCGTGGAGACAAGCCAAATTGTAGAAAACTACATGAAAGGCCTTTCTTATGCAAAAATAATGCAAAGAAGGACCACTGAATTCCATTCAACCTGACAAATACAGAGCCCTCATTGAGAAGCTTGTACATATAGGACCAAATGAATGGCCCAAATTTTAAAATTAAACAAACCACATATGCTCCAGACTGATAGCATTAACCAGTTGCCTATGTAAAACTATGGAGAGAATAGTCAACAACAGGTTGACTTGGTATCTGGAAACTAAAGGCTTATTCAGTAACTTCCAATGTGCTTTTAGAAAAAAAAAAGAAGCACCATAGACCACTTAATATGCCTAGAGACCTTTGTAAGGGAAGCCTTCATTAAGAAGGAACATCTCCTGACAGTCTTTTTTGATGTGTATGATACAATATTCTTTTTTGATGTGTATGATACAATATACTTTTTTGATGTGTATGTTACAATATAGAAATTTGGTATCTTGAAAGATCTTCATGAACTGGGCCTAAAAGGAGGGCTGATTCAGTTCATAGAGAATTTCCTGGAAGACTGAATATTTCAAGTCTATATTGGAACTGTGCTATCAGAATTGCAAAACCAAGAAGAAGGTGTTCCACAATGAAGCATTCTATTCTTCATAAAAATTAACTCCATAGTTAAATCCCTAAACCTAGGAGAGAGATGCTCACTATATGTCAACGATTTTCTAATAATGTACATAAAGTATGCATACCATAAAAAGACAACTCCAACAATGCCTCAATAAAATACACAAATGGGCCATGGAAAATGGTTTTACATTTTCCAAAATGAAAACCAAATGCGTACATTTCTGCAAATTAAGAAAATTGCACAATGACCCCTGTTTAAAATTAGATGGAGCAGAAATCCCAACACAAGTTCCTAGGCATCATTTTTGACAAAAAGTTAATATTCATTCCCCATCTAAAATATTTAAAAATAAAATGTAGTAAAATCCTTCAATTTCTGCATACTGAAAGGGGAGCTGATCAACAAACATTAATTGAATTATACAGATCACTACTTCACTCAAAACTGGATTATGCTAGTTTCATATATGGAGCAGCCAGAAAATCATAACTGAAAATACTCAACGCAACCTATCATCAAGGCCTCAGACTAGTACTTGGGGCTTTTAGAACATCCGCAGTGGAGAGCTTATACATAGAATCTAATGATACACTTCCACGTTTAAGGTGCATTAAACTGGTACAACAGTACTATGACAAAATAAAATCATGCCTAACTAACTCGGCCTACAGCAGTACCTTTAAACCTAATTATTGTGATCTATTCCAAAAAAAAAAAAAAAAAAAAAAGAAAATACAATACAATCCTATGGACCCAGGGTGAAATCCGTTGCTGAAGAGTTAGGGACCTCACTCTCAAACATACAAGAAACGACTGCAGCCAGTATTCCACCATAGACAATCAAGCAATCCAAAGTCTTGTTAGAATTAAATAAACTTCCTAAATAAAAAAAACACACCCACTTATATTTCAGGACAATTTTCAGAGCATATTGGAAAACTACCCTAACCATACACTCATCTATACAGATGTGTCAAAGTGTGAGGACAAGACAGGATGTGCAGCAGTATCAAATTATTATGCAAAATGAGTACTATTTGCAAACATAAAGACATTAAACTATGTTGGATTTCTAGCCACATTGGAGTGGAAGGTAACAATAAAGCAGGCCTAGCAGCCAAATCAGCTTTAGATATGGTAAATAAAGTTTTACTTTTAAACATTACATTAAAGAAGCAAACATTTCTCTGTAAATGAATTTAATTACTTATTATTTTGAAAGAGAATAGAAACAAGATACATTGAGAATTTAGTTTTGAAAAGCGATTGTTTAAATTTCAAGTTGTATTTGAAAAGAAAAAAAAAGAACTTTAGTTAAATAAAAATTATGAGAGAGACAGACATTAGTCAACATTAGTTGTATTGAATATTTGTTTTATGAACTATATTTTATTTAAATTAATTTTTGAAAAAAAATAAGGCTCACTATAGTTTTTTTACTTAAATAAAACTTTATTAAAAATTATTTACTTTTTTTATATTAGTTACAAACCCAAAAAATAATGAAGTTTATTTTTTAAAGATTGAATAAAAAATTATTTTCCATAAGGTGGCCAAAAAATATGAATAAGTCAATAATACACATACACACAAATGCCCTTTAGGGTGATACTGAGTCTGTGTATATATATATATATATATATATATATATATTTTGTTGATAATGTAGTTTTTTTTTAGTTTTAGCCAGATATACACACACACTTGAATATTTGAATAAATAAATATTAAACTTTTTTTCAAATAATTGTATTTAATATTCTTGTTTTAAATTTACTTTGTTGTTTTAATATTCATTTTTTTTAAAGTTACGCTTTTATTTACTATAGATATGGAAATAAATTCAAGAGAATAGAAATTTTAAAAATACATATAGAGTTTCGAAATAATCAGTAGAATTAAAAAGTAAAACTGAATGGTAATAATGATCGAGGAATGAGAATTATTACTGTTCGTTTTTACTTTTTGTGGTGAACAGCCCTGTAGAAGCAAGCGAGCCAGAGTGGCTTGCATCTGGTGTATAAGAAAATAAGGGTCTTACCTTAACATGTGGCACGTGACATCAGCAAGTTTGCTCCGTGAAAATGGCATTACTCTCCTGTCCAGCCATTCTAGAAGTATGTGTAGTGATGAGGGTTTTTTGTACAGTTTGGCAAGCTTCCACCTATAGCAAGTCGTGTTCTGATTGGTCGAACTGGAGGAGGCAATTTGCCTGTGTAACCGAGAATAAAAGTGAAGAATGCTGATTGGTTGGTGAACTGTGGTGTTGGCCTGATAGAAGAGGGCTGGAGCAGTGAAACAGGGGAGAAACAATGGCTATACTTAATGATGTGTTCAGAAAGCAAGGACGGTGAATTGAACCAGCAATATTTTAATTTGTACAAGTGACGTTGCAGCAATACAGATTTATTTAAACTACACTTTTTAATTCTGAGAATTTTTTAATGCATTCTGATGCATTTTAATTTTAAAATATCTTTGTAATTACAAATCATATGGTGATAATTTTTTTACAAAAAGCTGGCTTGGGTGATAATGAATCTGTATATATATTTACATTGTTGTCAATTATTATAGTTTTTCAGTTTTAGCCAGACACACGCACAGCTACTCTTTATATATGTATAGATGTAGATTCAACGACCAAAATCCCATACACTGACTTTAAGGAGTTCATTAATGAATATATTCAAAAGGAATGGCAACAGTGCTGGGCTGATAATCCACACAATAAACTCTTTGCAATTCAACCCAAACTAAGAGAATGGAAGTTGGCTTTCAGAAAATCTCGAAAGGAGGAAGTAGTACTGGCCTGCTTATGTGTTGGCCACACTAGAATAACCCACTTGTACTTGCTAAACGATGAAGATGAACCAGTATGCCAAGCATGTGAAACGGCATACACTATTAATCATATATTAACCGAGTATTCAGACCTTGTTCTCTTAAGACAAAAATGCTATAATATAAACAGCATGTATGAGATCTTTGAGAAAGCAAAAGTGGATGGCATAATATCATTTCTTAAAACAGAGGACATCTACCAAAAAATATAAACCAAATGAGAATGACAATAAAATCCATTTCTCTATAAACTAAATAACTGAAAAGAATGCATTAATGAAGCCAGAATCTTGACAAAAACCCTCTTTACAAAAATATGCCAATGAAACCTGATATACAAACTGATATCTTACAAAGAATACATATTCTATTCATATAAATATATTGTAAAAAAACTTGTCAGCATTAAATAACCCATTAAGGTTGATATGCTGTAAAACAAAAACCAAACAAAAAATCAACAGGGAGCATGTAGCACTGCATTATCAACATTAAAGTTGTATTCATTAATACAGCACTTGACTTCATAATTACTCTGCTTTTCTTTTTGTTGCCTTCCAAAACTAGATAATTAATGCTAGTAATTAATACTATCCTCTTGCAATTTTATTGTCACTTGTCTTGTGCAGCGATGTTATACTTAAATATATAAATGTATTGTAGATTTTATTTATTTTCCATATTGTGTTCTGTATAAAATTTTAAATGGGAACATATATATTTTGGAACACTAGATGTGACACTATTCTTCAAAGAATTGTTTTAAATTACTAAACTATGTTTTTCTTAAAGATATATATTGTAGAAATATTTTACTGAGAGATTTTTTTTTTTATAAGAAATTTCCCTATATGTAACTTTTTTAATTTTTAGGTGGTGGAATGTGGCCATTTTTGGGCACGATATGTTGAAAATGAAGATGATCTTTATTTTGTGCAAGTTACCCTTAATCATAATGAACTGATTGTAAGTATTTTTCAACCACTTTTCTTTGAATTTCTCTATTCATTTTGATTGGTCTTATCAGTTGTGTTATTCAGAATACCTATCTGTGATTTTTGTGTCATATAGTTGCAATTTTTCTCTTTATTGAAGTTAGTGACATGTTTACAAGCAATTCTATAGACCAAGGGTCGGCAACCTTTTGGAGAGAGTGGGCCAGAAAGCTATGCAGTGTCTTGTACGAGGACCATGATATCAAATATTAAATTGACTCAACTTCAGACCGCTCTGTCCAGAAGGCTGACTTAGTCTGGAGATTTAAAGAAAAAACAACAAAGTTAATGTTATATTATCTAAACAAGGTTGCATTATTTTACTGCAGAAATTACAGGATAACAAAAAAAAATGTAAATTCTTTACTACAAATGAAATACAAAAATGGCGAATTATTTAATAAGACACTTGTTTCTGTTTATTGTTTGATAACTTCTCCACATCAGGTGAAATATTTGTCAATGACAGTAACAAAACATCGTCCAGGTGGTCATCATCTAACCTTGTTCTTAAACAACTTTTAGTATATTTCATTTTTGAAAGAAGTTGTTCACAAGTGTATCTCGTTCCAAATAATGATACCATCATTTTCACATTATTCAATCAGCTTTTATATTTTCCACTTTGCAAAATATATTTCTTGTAGAAGTCAGCAGTGGATTCAGAATTAAATTTTGATTTAAAAAATTGTTGTATTGTAAGTCTACTAACTCCAACTGATATTTTTCTGCCACTTGTTCCACGTGTTTTTTTTTTTTTTCATAAGTACAAAATAATTTAAATTGATTTCCATATTGCCAGAAGTCAGCAAAACAAGAGGAAAACTAGATTCTCAAATCCTGAATAGAGCTCACAAAGATGTCTGATATTAAATCTATCTTGTGTTTGTGGAGATTTGGAAAATGAGAGTAGTTGCCTTTCTGAAGTTGTGATTCCCATAATCAGTTTTCTTTCAAAAGCAGTAATTTGACCAAAAATCTCAAATATAAGCTTGTTCTTTTCTTGAAGCTCTAGCTCAAAATTCAAAGTGTTCATGTCAGTTGTGATATCTGCTAATATTGCTAAGTTGACAATCCACTCTATCTTGGTCTTGCTCTCCAAAAACATAGCAATCTCTTCTCATTCCAGCATTTTTACATGGCTAAGCCATTGAACATTTCAAAAATATGTAAAGTCGCTATACTGTGCTTCAATTTGTTTTAGAAATTCTTGAAACTAGCAATGATTTAGTCTTCTTGACAGCATAAAATTTACTGTTTTCACAACCACTGTCATGATGTCCTTAAAATTTAATGACTTTGCACATAATGCATTCTGAGGGATAATACAATGAAATTTGATTACCTTGTGATCAGTACCAATGTGTTCTTGGAGCAATGCAACAAACTTCTTTTTCTCTCTGATCATTGATGATGCTAAATCTGTGGTTACTTCAATAAACTATGATGAATCAAGATTTGTTTTTGTTATCTATTTTATCACACTTTCAAAGATTTTCTGCTCCAGTGCTAGTGTTGTTCATAGAAATTAACTGTACAAATTCTTTCAAAATATCAAATGTTGGTATTAGCCTCCTCACAAATACTGCAAGTTAACAAGTATCTGTCATATTTGTGGTTTCATTGATAGCAATGGAATAATACTCCAGATTTTGAAAAATGTTATCCAAGCCACTTCCGAGATTTGGTGTCAGTTATTTAATTCACTTTGTTACTGTTTTTGTCATTAAGCTGATCGCAGAAAATAATTTCCTTTTTTTTTTTTTTTTTTTTTTTTTTTTTTTCTGGACAAAAAACATTCACTACCTTCAACATGCATTCTTTGAAGAACTTTCATCATTCAAATGTTTTATCCTTTCTGCAATTAGTTTTGACACGTTGTAGTTAGCACAAGTTTCTATCATTTTCTTCAATCTTTCTAATGAAAAATGATGACTGCTTTGTTATATCCTTTCTCAGTCGTGATGGGAATTCAGTTCAGGTATTCTATCCTATATGGGTTACATTTGCTTATAAATTACATAAACTATGAATAGGTGCTGAAAAGTTATTGACCTGGTCAATAAAGAAATAAAATTATGTTTGATCATTTGATCAGATTTGGGGAAGTGAATCTGGCAGATAACTTTTTAGCACATTAAATATAATGACTATTATAGGACAGGTGCTAATAGTGAAGATGCTTCATCTAAAAAGCAATAGTAATACAATTGAGTAAAACTAGTAATATCATGGTAGATAAAATACTTCAGCACAAACAAGTTTTATTGAATTGTTGGTTACTTATTAACCTATTTAAACTTTAATATCAGGTTACTGGTACAATCCTGGCATCTAATTATCAACAGGAATTGGAGAATTTAACATATAAGTAGAGTATGATTGTCTATATAGGCCGAGCCAAAAGTAGGCTTACACTTTGTAGGTGTGCACTTTACACTTTTTAAAAACATTTTATTACATTTATATTTATTTGTTACCATCAGATTTGTTCAAAACTGTTTATGTAAATTTGTTTAACACTTTACTTACATTTTTAGCACAGTTTAAGCTCTTAAGTGCTCAAAATGTCCTCCTTCAACATTGTAGCTTTCCTCAAACCTCTCCAGAACACTATGACACATATTGCAACACAAATCTCGATCTGCATCAATTTCAATAAATACCTTTGTGTTGTACTCATTTAATTCATCCACTGTTTGGAAATTTCTCTCAAAAACCTTCTTTACTACACCCCCAAAAAAGAAATTTATTGGTTTTAGGTCGGGTTAATGTGGTGGCCATTTTATACTGCCCTTCTTCTGAATCAATGTTGTGGAAAGGTTTGGTTAAGGTAGTCCCTTACTGCTAAAGCATAATAGAAGGGTGGTGCTGAAAGAACAGTTAGGCAAAGTTAGCTCTGATTCTGAGCTGTGATCTAAAATGTGAAACAAATAGTGAAACAACTGTAACCCTACTTTTGGCCCACCTTGTATATTAGCAACTTTACACTGGTTATTTACTAATCTTCACTGCTGATTTATTTTTGTTTCACACAGAAAGTTCTGAAATAGCAAAATTTACCCAAAATATTTAAAGATAGAGTAACAACAAGTGGTCAGGTCCTAGGGTTCAATGTTAGTACCATGGGGTGTTTGAACAGCCCACAAAATATTTTTCCTTAGTATTTAGCTAGTGGTAAGTCAATTTTTTATGATGAGTCAAGTTAATTCTTGAATATGTTTGTGAAGCAACTACAAGGAATTACTGATAGTAGCCACATATTTGTGTGAACTACAAGCAGTTTTATTTGTTTACTGAAAATAAAATGAAACCTATTTTTGCATATTTGGACTCTTGAAATTTAAAAACTCATTTTTAATGTTGTCATTTTTAATTTTATTTTTCAAAATAAAGCCTTCTGTTTTTAATTGTTATTTATCCTATAAAAACCAAAAAGAACACTGAAGACAATTCATAGCAATAAATTAATATTGAAATGCTATGCCTATAATATTTTAAATGGGGTGTTTGAAACCTTCCCCAGTACTAATGGTTAAAAGAAAAGGTAATGAGGGCAAAGACTCAAATATTTGATTAATTTTTAAAACATTGCAATAATTTAAATATCTTCTTTTGTAGAGATTAAAAAACAGTTAAAGCTTGTAAATTCATTATTTTAAAATTCCCAATATCAATATTCCATCATATTGTCACCTCTCATCATGTGTCAAATTTGTTTTGATTGAAACTATACATATTGTAAAAATAAACTTTGTTTAGAGTTGGCATTAATGCTTGTCAATACATTGAGCTCAAAATTTTACAGCAACATGCTTACATTTATAAATGCATTATTTCACAGAAGAAACCAACACATTTTTTAATGAGAACAAATAGAAGAATTTAAAAGTGCATGAGGAATTATTAATCTATGTAGCCTGGTTGATGACTTTTTAGCAGGGAAGGTTCTCTAGTAATTCATAGAGATATAAAGTAATTCTTGTACTGTATTTTAATCAATTTGGGCTGGTCTCTGTCTGTGTTTTGCTTAGTAACAGAGATAGATAATAAACAGACCTCTTCTTGTCACTCTTGACATTACTTTATTGTATACTTGTTGATAAAATATTTGTATGAACTTCTTTCTTCAGTAACACATAGCTGTCAGTGAATATGGTCAGGTGTATTTTTGATAAGCAAATCAAGAATTTCTGGGATGAGTAATCATTATTTATACTATTAACTTGCAGGCTATTGTACTCATCTTTGTTGTTTCTATCACAATGTTTCAGCTGTTGTGCCTTCTGACTTTGCTCAGGTGCTTCAGGAGTACTATGAATAAGAACTAGACATGGGCATAAGAACAATCTGCTCTTGTAGATTAAATAAAAGGTTAGTTCAGAATTGCCTGTAGGTTAACCAGATTGACATCCACCTTATGAAGGTCAGAGGGCACAATGGCTAAGATGTGATAACAATAACAAGGATGGGGACAAGAGTCTGCATGTAAATAAAGATTCTTTTTTGGAATTTGGGTAACTTCAGAAGACCTTAAATTTTTGTCATATTGCCCTGGCAACTCGGGTGGGGGAAATATCTAGTCTTACTAAATCTTAATAAATTCTAATTGGTTTATTTCGGGTTGAAATCTTACTAAAGCCTCCTCTGAACTCATTTTATGGCTTCTAATTATTATTTTTAATCTTTTCT
This sequence comes from Acanthosepion pharaonis, assembly GCA_903632075.3. Taxonomy (NCBI): domain Eukaryota; kingdom Metazoa; phylum Mollusca; class Cephalopoda; order Sepiida; family Sepiidae; genus Acanthosepion; species Acanthosepion pharaonis. The sequence continues at coordinate 182,486 of CAHIKZ030003038.1, read as the reverse complement.
TTCTTATTCTGCTTGATGTTTAATTAGTTTGTCTAAGTTTTTGTTTTTTTTACTGTTTAATCTGAATTATTTCCTGCTTCAAATCATCATTAAACATCTCCATGCATTAAAATGCTGAACTAAAGTTGCCATTGTGAATCTCACAGGACACAAGCTGAAAAAGTTGTTTAATTCAAATTCTCCTGGCATCAGTTTAAACTAACACTTTCCTTCTTAATATATTTAAACTGTAATTTTGGAAAGTCATATATCAAAAGAATATGCAGAATAGACTTTTCAATTTAAAAAAAAATTGATTAAATATTAAAAGATGTTTTTTTTTTAAAAAGATCCTCATTAATTTTTTTTCCTTTATGTATCATAAGTGTAAAATACATTTTAATATATGAAATTGGAATATTGTTATAAATTTCAGAAACAAATTTAAATTGATTTGTAAATTTCAAGGATTTCTCTTTATGTAATATGTGTTTAGATTTGCAGATATTTACTGATATAGCATAAAATTAAAAAGGTGGGTGTGTTAAGTAACTAAAAGAAATATTTCCACTAATTCTTTTTACAAAATGACTTTTTCATAACTTGAGTATTCAATGAGTAAATACCAAAAATTCAGATTAAAGTTTATTTCATGTTTGACAATTTATTTTTACATTGGTCATAAGCAGTTTGTGAGAATATAAAGAAAAAAAAAAAGCTAATATTATGATTATAATGTCAATATGCCACAAAATCCTCAGCAATGTCCCCCAAATTACTTCGCATTTAACAATTCTTTTGACAAATATATCAATTTTTTTATATATAATTATGTCATATATGATAATTTATAAGAATCTTAAAAATCAAAAATACACCTTTGGTATAGTCAGTATGCTATAAAATCATCAGCTATGTCTAATTTTTATATAGGAGTTCCTCTCTTTCTGGATTTGCTAATTTAAAACTGTACGTAATGCTAATGATTCTTATAAATGCCAATTTACCAGCGACATTAATTTTCTTTTTTTTTTCTTTTATGCAAATGTCTTTTTACATTTCAGATGCTGAAAGATCCTCATAAAGGCATGATGTGTGCTGCTCCATATCAATGTGGCGAGGTTGCTTATTATAGAGCTAAAATAGAACAAATTGTGGACAAGGTGGTTTATGTAAGTTGTCTATTTTCTTCTAAGGAAATGTGACAAAGATTTTGATTGTTTAATTGTCTATAAATCTGAGAAGAGTCTTTAAAGTTGTTTTGCACAAATGAACTGTTCTTTTTTGTATTTGAATTTGATACAACATTTTGGCTGATTTGTTCAACTTTTGTCAGATATATGATCAGAAATAGGATTACATACTCCTTTTAATAGAAAAATAACATTTGTGAATGTTTACATAGATGATTTCTAAGCAACAATAAACACGTGCAAATAAGATGCTAGAAGCGAAAATCACACCGCATCTTATGAATTTTAATTTGAATGAAAACTCTAACATTTTTAGGCATTTAAAATAACATGCCTGCCCGCACACACAATTCCGTAAAATACTTGTTGAAAATACAATTATACTTGGACATGAAAACAATAGACAAAAACTAAAAATCCTTGAAGCATTATACATCAAACAGTTGAAACACAACCTAAACAAAATCAATTATGGCATCTCTACAAATATTCTTAAATGTCTATAATTGGTAACAGAAGCCATTGGTTTATACCAACAGCTTTCCATATTTCATACTTCTCCAATTCACTCTTGTGTGGTCATGTGTGACGTCATGAGATGCGGTGCGATTTTCGCTTCTAGCGTCTTATTTGCACGTGTTTATCGTTGCTTAGAAATCATCTATGTAAACATTCACAGACTGTCATCACTGTCTTGTCCGTATATTGCTTAATATGTTGTAATTGACATCTTTGATAATGGCTTATGTAAGCTGAAAGCTTAGATTGTATTAAAAAAATATGGATCAATATTTTGAATTTCTTTCTTCGTTCAATGATAATGTTATTAAACTTATCAGACATTACGAAAAAAATTTACATAAAATAAATAGACAACACTTGTCTATATTGTTTAATGAAACGTGTATGAATAAATATATATATATATATATATACACACACACACACATTTCCACTTTTTGGTGAAAAAGAGCAGAGTATTGAAGAAAAAGGCTCCAAACTTGATGAAAACAATGTTTTATCATCAAAATGTTTGTTATTATTATCAAGAAGAAAGACCAAAGTATTTTTTATTATTTTATTAAATTTTTTAATCCTTTCTAGTATGTTTGAAATTTTGGTTAGAAATCTTGTTTTTCTTGTATCAACAGTGGGCCAAACATTACTATGAAAAATTTAGTGTCTTTTTTGTGGTAAAAATCACATTATTTTGGAAATTCTTGCGAAAATCAAATAATTGTCAGATTTGAATGAAATTTTCAGGACTTATTCCCAAATGAATAAATTATTTTTGAAATATTTTTTTAAAAAAATCTTGGTAAAAATATTTTTTTCTTTTCACTTAATTTTATTAAATTTTAAGAAATTAAAATTTCAGGAACTTCATATTTATATTAGTTAAAAGCATAACTCTGGAGAATTTAAATCAATTTGTTTTTGTCAAACAGAAACATCATTTACTGAAATTCTGCTCTGAATTGTAAAATAAAAAAAATGCCATATAACTATCACATTATTTAATTAGAAAAGATTTTAATTGCTTTTATATATAAGATATATTAAGGACACTACTGTCTTAAGGAGGACATTTTTTTTTTCATTGAAAAATGAATTTTTAAAAGAATTGTTTTTCATGTTTTTTTTTTTTTTTTAATTAGAAAGATTTATTAACTTTTAAATCTTTTAAAATTCTGTATTAATTTCAGGAGTTTTGATTTGATAATATTGTTATTAAGTGAAAACTATATTTACTAATTTAAACACTTAATACAAATCCTCAAATAACAATATTTTTAAAAGAATTTTGAATTTTTTTTGTGTGTGAATGTGTCTATTTTTGTAAGTACAGGGGACCATACACAACATTATCAGAGTGATGACTATAGTAACTTTAAAGTCAACATTTCTAAAATTTAGTAAAACATTAGATTACGGTGAATATTTTCCTAAATTTTTAAGATTATTGATTACTTAAAAAAATTATATAAAAAAAAAAGGCACTCATGACATTTTACAGATAAAGTCTAAATAAATTATCATATATAGACATATTGTGGTTAATTTATTCTTCCTTTTCTCCTTTCTCTCCCCAACCTTGCTTCCCCATTTATTTTCTTTTATATCTTATCCCTTTGTCTTTTTTCATTTCCTGTAAAAGGACTTATTAAATGGGTCCAATGTTTGGCACCCTACTCTCACTCTTAACTATCTTAATAAAGATGGATTTAAACATATTCCTATCTCTCCTTTCCCTCTCTAATTTATATCATATCTGTCTTCTCCTCCTCCCCCTCTCTCTACCAACTTAAATTTACTCCTCAAAAACTTGTATAAAAATAATATGTAAATTTTTAAACCATTTTCTTTTATGTTTGGAAATATGATCTGAGGAACCAGGAAAAAAACCCTTTCCTGGCAAAAGTAAAATATAATCAATGAACTCTTAAGGTTATCTGTTTTTTTTTGTTTTTTTAATTAAACTAATATTTGCTCTGTTTTTACATTGAGCTCTCTGGATTACATCCTCCTTGGGATTATCCATACGGATTACCAAACATTTCATTACCTAACTTTATATATATATATGTAGTATTTTTTTTATTTTACCAATTTAACGTGGGCTTTAACATCTCTGCCAGCCTTAAAATAATGAATAATCACTATACTATCTTTTAATATTGGTTGATTTTCTCCAGTATATACACCATGTCTATATCATGTGACATAATCAAGACATTTTCACCAATTGAACATTATAAGCATCTTTTTGCAGCAATTATTACAAAATAGTGTGAATTCATGTGATTGTATTCATTATCAATATTTAGAAACCATAGCAAGGCTGAGTATATGTGCTAGTATGTTGGATCTATGTAAGATTATTGTCAAGCTTTTGAAGTCTTATAGAAGGCAAACAACAATACTGCATAGAGTAATATCACTGGAATAGTTACTATATTTATTACTTACTAATGGAAGTTTAATCTAGAAAAGCACATATGTAGTACAAGTTGTTGCAACTAATTAAAAGACAAGTATGATGCAAAACCTATTGAGGCCTAATATTGCCCTTTTGGTCATAGCATTTACTGTTTTTGTCATTAAATGTTGCCAACCTGCTGACTGGATGGGTAGACTGTTGCATATTAGCTCTGGCAACATTGCAGTTTCTGAATTCTGAGTTTTACTTCTAAACTTGTTGCCACCTAATGCTAGATAATCCAGTCTTTTCTGTTGTTGTTTAAAACATGGCAGAGAGAAAAAGCGATGTATTAATAACTTTTCCAAGGAGATTTGTGTGAAAGTGAACCCAATTGCCATGACTAGAATTTGAACTTGGCATGCTGATCACACTTTGTGTTGATAACCACTATGCAGCATACATCTTGCAAAAACACATTTTTCAGTAATAACAATTTGGATCATCCAGGTAAATTGGTTAAATATATTTAGAGGCAAAAGCATACTTTCCTTTCTGTTTGGAATACAGGTGTGATAATTTTTATTAAATTTTCCACTCAGACATTAACCTACTTAAGATAGTTCAATGATATACATATATAAAATAAAAGCCTGTTCTCTTATGGGCTTCCATATATATCCACAATGAATTTTATATCTTGTGAATTTTATTTGTTTGATTGCTACTTACAGGTGTTCTTTGTGGATTTTGGCAATGTGGATAAAGTGAATGTTCACAGTTTGAGACAATTGCCAAGTTCTCTTAAAACCATTCCTTACTTGGTAAGTGTTTATTTTTCCTCTTTCTAACATTTTTGTAATCAAGTATATCTGTTTTATTTTTGCATGTGTTTTGTGTAAATATAAAAAAGGATTATATTCCTTATTTAATTGACAATGATACTTTAATTTGTGTAGGCTAATTTCCTTTTTCTTTGCTTCACTGGGCCAACCAATCATTTCTTTGCCTGAACGATTTGCATACACCATAAAATGGTGTTAGCAAAAGTGTTGTAATTAAAATGGTTTGAAGAGTGTCAGCATTTTGAGTAGGTGTCTATTTCATCTACAGCATCTAAAATATTACAATTTATAATATGTTAAATTTTCAACCTATACTTTTAAACCAATGACAATATTGCCTGCTTCTATTTACACCCAAATTGTGATTGAAATGCTAAGGTGGTTACCATTCATGACAGAAAATAACTCCATTTGAATAACAAATCAATTACAAAAGCCATCAACAAAGCATTTTTTAAAAAGATTGCAAAAGATCAGATTGCAAAGGAATAACAAATGCAAATTAGGTATCTCCAGTAAGTAAGAACAGCTGATTTGGGTAAAGTGTAAGATACATACTGCTAGATATAAATCAAAATTGTATTTATTTGATGTTGCTATTTTATGTAATAAATATTACAAACTGACAATCAACTTTATATACATTATTTTTCAGAGTTTTGAGGGAGAAAACACTGAGAATTATATATAAGATACATTATATCCAGTTACTTGGACTAATGTTTTCAGTCCCTTATATTGCTAATTCTCTCTGAATAGTTTTTAGAATGGTTTCATTGATACTTCCAAGCAACATATTCAGGTCAAGTAGACATGGTTAAGTGTAAGTGACAATTCTCAATAAGCAGAATTGATAAAACTCTCAGTAAACAATAAGGGGAAGAAGGAAAAAGAATAGTATAAAATAATATGAAACAAATATAACACAAGTCAAAAACAAAGCAAATATTAGACAGTAATAAAGTAAAAAATGTTCATAAAGTAAAAATAGCATTTGCATGCAAAAGGGATACAGTCAAGTGGCTATATAGACTGAGAATTGTCAATTTTTTATTGGTTAGGAAGCAATCCCAGCATGCATCTGTAGGATTTGTGTATAAATTTTGTTAGAGGAAGTTATTCTCAGATTGAAACTAACAGTTACTTTTGTGTTTGTAAAAGTTTATACTCTGATAATTTCTTCTGGGTTCTTAGCTACTGTAAGTAGAATGATTCTATTTGTAACCGTAAGTTCTATGCCAACAGTTTCTTCTGTCACACTTCTCACCTGTGAAACTCTCTTCTGGTTTCTTGCTTCCCTGTCAACTTTGATCTTCAAAAATTTAGATGCATTGTCAATTGTTATCTTCTGTCTTTTCTTGTTCTTTTATTATTTTCTCTCCTTAATAGTATATTTTCTAACACTTGTGTCTTAGTGGCTTTATTGCCTTGCTTGGGCTGAAATGATTAAAAAATATCTCCAAAAATTCATCCACTTGTAGTGCATTCTCGGTCCTTCTGATGGCCAAGAATACACTGCAGAAATAAAATAATCACTCTCCCGACAACAGCCAACAAGATGATTACTTTATTTGTTGCTATACTAATTTTCAAGAGCTTTTCATAGTAGAGGGTTACTGTGTAGAATTAATGTAGGAAAGGACAAGCGTTAAGAGTAGAGAGCTGAAGTAGACTTTAGAAAGAACTGAAAACACAATCCCAAACAGGAAACAAGGGATAAACCTTTATTCCTGTTCAAAAGACTGTGGAGGAGTGTGAACTGGATGATAGGAAAACCTATCTACTCTTATTGGTGGAGAAGAGAAAAAAAAATATAAAATGAAGTAAACCAAAATCTGAATTGTAAACTATCAAATAGCCGGCCAAACAAACTTTTGCTATCTCAAATTACAAAGGATTCATTCCAGTCAAAGTCAAATAAATAAATAAATATATATTATTTGTTCATACATTTGATTTTCATTTATTCCAAAGTTTCTAATAAATAATACGAAGACCCTCTGGCATTACTTCACAAACTCATAAAAATAAAAGCATTCTGTAGATAAGCTACTGTCAGTCTGATTAATTTATCTTAAATCAGAAGAGCGACTGAAGTTTATCATGTTACAACGACTCACTTGAACATGGCATAAAATTTGTTTTTGTGTTAACTTAATTCTTTTCATGCTTACATTTTGAGAAATCTGCTTTTATTGCAAGTGCACAGCAGTAACTAGCAAATATAACCTCATCAGTTATAAGATGTCCTAATATGTGCACTTGTTAAATTTTTATAGTCAATTTTGTAAGTCAGTAAATTTTAGTATAACAAGTACACAACTCTTTATTAAATATGATTAATATTATAATTAAATATAATTTAGTTCCTATTAGCCCTTAAAACAACTCATGAGTGGTTATTTATATATGATTGGGAACAAAGTGAAAGACAATCTAATTTCATAATGTTAAAAATTAGCAAAGAACTATTGGAACTACTAGGTAATCTTGACATATTTGTTAAGGATATTAGAATAATCCAAAACCTATACTGGTAGCAAACCGCTTGCATACAGAGAGAAAATGAATTCAGAAAATATACAAAAATAGAAAGACGGTGTAAGACTTATCCAACTTATATAGTGAGAGGATTCTGAGAAACTCAGAAGTCCTACCAGGATTCATTATTGGTGGCCACAATCTTAACAACATAAGATATACAGATGACACAGTGTTGATAGCAGATACAGAAAGGAAATTACAAGAACTTTTACAGAAAGTAGTGAAGGACAGCAAGAAGAAAGGACTAAACATCAATTACAAGATAGAATGTATGGTTGCTAGCAAAAGAAACAGCCCAAATTACAAATGGGAGATACTGAAATCAAACAAGTACAAAAATTTAAATATCTGGGAAGTATTTTAACAGAGGATGGAAAATGCAATACCGAAATTTGAAGGCACATTGGGATAGTGAAAGATGCCTTCCAAAAGCTAAGCAATTAAGAAACAGGAAAATTTCATTAGAAACAAAGAAAAGAGTACTGAACTGCTACATAATATCAATCCAGTAAATGCTGGACAGTTTCCTCAAAGATGAAGACAAGACTTGAAGAAACAGAAATGTGGTTCTACAGAAGGCTGTTGAGAATACCTTGAACCAAACGTGAGCAATGAAAAAGTTTTAGAGAAAATGGAAACAAGAAGGACACTTATACTTAACATCAGAAATAGTGTTGAAATTTCAAGGGCACATAATGAGGAAAAAGGGCTTGGAAAATTTGATATTCACATGACCGATTGAAGATAAGTGGGACATAATCTACCTAGCAAACAAGAGTAAATGGATGGCAGAACATTGTTTAGAAGAAATAACAAAAAGACAGTTGAGAGATACAAAGGACAGCAACTTGTGGAGCGCTATGATTGCCTATGTTCTAAATGTACATGGTACATAGAAGAATCTTTCAGTCAGAAAAGGATCACACTTATTTTATAATTTTGCTCATTTGAACTCATTGATAGAATTGTTTAGAAACTAATGTTTTTTTTTGCATCACCATCATTATAGAAATTTCTAAAGTGAGAAAAGAGGGCTTGGAAAATAAGATACTGACAGGACAGATTGAAGGCAGGAGGGACAGGAAAACAATACATAACCAACCTAGTTGTCTTGGGTAGATAGATGTCAGAACAAAGTTTAGGAGGGATAACAAAAAATTTATTAAGAGCTACAAAGGACAGGAAATTGTGGAGAGCTATGATTGCAAATGTCCTGAAGTAATATGACATATAGAAGAAGAATATTTGGGACACTGCTAATGTGCAATGGAACAATTTCATTTTTGGAGAATAGCCTTGGTGTAGAATTGTTTTATATTTTTCAGTAAATTAATATCAAGGTATTGCATGTATCCTTTTCCATCCAATAAAAAAAAGAGTTAAAGTTAGCTTAAAAATTGGTTTCTCAATCTTAAAATGTATGTCGGATTAGTAGTTTAAATATTATAGGAAAACCAAATTGCTGTTTTAATTTATTCTAGAATTTATTTCTAAGGCAGTTGAACCATAAAACCTTAAGTATCTTTAAAGTATCTACCTACATTAATATATTTTTAAATCATTCCCAGCGGTACATATGAGGGATTGCTGAAAAGTTCTTAGTCATACCCACTTTCACAAAATTTAATCAAAAGGCAAAAAAGATTTTTTTTTATTAATTCTTTTTTAATTAAACTGAAAACTTTTCTACACCTTTCATAATGCGAGTTCAAATATCTTACTTTATGCAATAATTTTTACTTATTTGTTCCACATCTAAAATCAGAATAAAGTACTCAGAAAATATGCTGTAAATTTTATTACGAATATATTGCTTATTAATTTTTTAGTTAACTGTGTTTAGAATATAGAATCATATTTTGAATGTATTTGATGTTCTTTGTATTAATAGCTGTTTTCTTTTGATTTATAGGCATTTGAATGCTTCCTTAAGGGACTGAAGCCATCCCCTATAAAATGTTCAGATGGTTGTTGGTCATCAGAAGCTAATTCCCAATTTAAGAAAATGGTGTCAGAAAGGAACTTACATGCTGAGGTAAGGGACTTTATCAAGGCAATCTAGGATTTATTATGCTCCTTGTGTTTATATATACAGATGTGAGGGTGTCATTGGTTTATCAAGGCTTATAAATTTGAGAATGTTCATGAATGTTTGTCAGGTGTTTCAAAGGTACTGAAGCATGTGGGGAACACAAAGTGTCAGGATTCAAAGTCTGGCAAAAAGTAAAATGAACAAGTAATATTCAAAACTTTTTTTCTTTTTTTAATGAATATTGTTTGGCTTGTGATTAGATTGTTATGGTATGAGATGGACATATATGATGTACATCTTCAAAGGCTGAAGTGATGGATTTAACCATTTTCTTTTGATTTTTCAACATATTTTTTGTTGTATATGTTGGCTTGGGAAATTAGTAATTCTTTCAGGAAAAGTCAGATTGGGAAGAAACTGAGGCATTGATTTATATTTTGATAATGTTCTATGGTGGCACTCGAATTTTCCTTCTGAGTAAATTACTTTTCTTTTGATGCGTGTGGCATTTTTTAGATCAAAATTGTGGTCAAATTTATTTCTGTGCATGCACATCCACGAGTACATTTGTTAAATTGTTATGCATGAGTTCCCTTTTGTATTTGTAGATACATTTTTTTTAATTTCTGCATGTTTCCCCAATATATTGTGAGGAAATGTTTTGGCAATTTATTTTATATATGCCTGCTTTTCAATTATTATTGTTATGGGTGTTTTTATTTCTGATCATATCCATAATGGTTTTGAAAGTGGTTGTGACTATTTGGATGTTATTTAGATGGGATAAGTTGTTTTAGATAGTGGATGTTATGGAGTTGGTAGGTAGTGATCTGTATCTTTTTTTGTTTAGTTTATTATTGCGGATAATGTTGTTATTTTTGTTGTGGTTGTGTATTTTTTGCACCTTTCTCTTTGTGTTTTGGATGAAGTAATAAGGATATTGGAGGTTTTTGAATGTGTTTTCTATGTATGCTTCTTTTTTGGGGTACATATTGGCGGTTGCAAATTCTTAATGCTCTTAAGTAGAAACCTATAATTATACCAAATTGAATTTTATAGGAGTGGTTGGAGTAGAAGTTGACCAGGTCATTTTTGTTGGTAGCTTTCTGTAAACATCAAATTTCATTTTATCTCTTCTAGAGTCTATCTGAGTATATTCACACACACACATATATATATATATATATATATATATATATATATATACATACATACATACGCACACACAACCATTCAAATTTCTTAATACATTGGAACAAAACTGGCCATAACGTTGATTTTACTAGTGCCACCCTAATTAAAAAAGAACATAATTCTTTATGAAGAAAGTACATTGAGGACCTACTAATAACAATATTACCAACTATAAACACATGTCAAAAAACACATTACACCAGCAACCTTTATTGAATCTATTTTTAAAGAATTAAAGAGTAAAAATGTACCTGAATCAACAAGTGAAAAACCAACGATCATGATGTCTGCTAGATACACTCTTACGAATATACATTTTCATCTGAATCCCATGTAGACAAACTAGAATTATTGTACACTGGCCAGCTGACTCTAATGAATTTGCAGAACTGTCAATTCCCACCTTATGTCTGTGTTGGGAGTAATTGTATTTTTAGTCTAAAATCTTTTTATTTTTTCTTTGGAATAAGTAACTTCTCTATGCATGCACTCAGCCTAACGACTATGCCTCTGATACTAACTCAAATGGGAGTAAAGGGAGGCACATGAATCCCCAAGCAACCATCGTTACCCTCTCTTTTAGTCCTTGTATATGAGTGAGCTTGCCTTGGTAACCTAGGTCTTTGGCCGGTATGATTTTTCTGACCCAAGCAGGAGTTCTGTTACCATGGCTTCTAGGTAGATGAGACACATACACTTGGGGTATCATGCCTGAATCTTTCCTGGGTTATTTGTCCCCTCATTAAGGGTGCTGGAGGTAAACATTTTTGGGGTTTTGGTGTTATCCACCTGATAGTCAGAGATCTGAACCTTTAAATTTGAAGGAGACTATCCTATTTGCAGGTGTATAATATCAGGTTTATTGTACTACCATTTTGTGAATGATTCTGGACATTGCAGTAGTCTCTGGTGGGGGCCTCTTGATGCCATGATGATGGGTACTGTTACAGCAGTATCTCTGGGTGAGTCAATCCAGGTTATTTATGCATCATCTACAATGGGTGTCTGTTTCACTGCCTACTTGTCATCCACCAAACCAACCAAATCAAACATAAAAGCAATCAAATTGAAAATTATCAAAATTAGTAAACCCAACCTCAAAAAAAAGAAAAAAAAGAAAGTAGACCCCTGGTATACCATCTCTTACATCAATGTAAAGGGTCTACATTTCAACTTTCTAAAGTTCAAACTCAATCTTCTTCAGTCTAAACCTGACCTCCTGTTCCTGTCTGAAATGGATATCAATGCTTCAATCCCATTGCAGGAGCTCACAATCCCAGGCTGCTCATCTATTATAATGACCACCTAAATTGCCATGGTCAAAAACTCAGTACTTACATCAAGGCTGTATTTCCCTGTTTCAGGGACACAAAAACAAGGACCTTGATCACCTCTATATGTGCTCCTGCATGGCACTTATCCATAGTACCACATTTGTCTTTGCTCTGTATCATCTTCTGGATGAAGGGTTGGTAATCTTTGATCAAATATCAGAGAAGATTGACAATATCCTCACTGAATTTCCCTCAGCTTTCACATATGTGGTGACTTCAATGTTCACTACAAAGACTGGTTAGTTCATTCTAACAAAACAGAAAACAGATATTGCAAAGACTTTCCATCACCTATGAACTAACCCAGAACATTGAAGAACCCACAATTACAACAGGCAAACCTCCTCAACCTTTTTCTAGCATCCTGCCCTGACAAATGCTTGGCAAAAGTATTACTCACCATTGACACCTCAGGCAGCGTCCACATTGCCTCCAAACCAATGACATCCCCTGATTTACCGTTCCATAGAACGGTTTTTATCTAGGTGAAAGCAAACTGGGATAGCTTTGAGTCCTATATAACAGAAGCTCCTCTCTCAACCTTCTTCAAACAGGCTGCCTACAAAACTTCTGCCCTGGTCTCTTAAAATTAATTATTCAAAATAAATTTGATAGAAAAGTAAAAAATATTTTTCTGATGCTAAATATAAAAAATATCTTCCAAAAAATGTCCATTTAAAATAAAAAAAAAATGTTCAATTTTAGAAATTATATGTAACTTTTATGAACCCTCAGTAGTAGTTCAATTAAAAATATATCCATTTATTATTTTATTTTTTATAAAATGTATCAAGACTAATTAAAAATAACTTAAATGTTTAATTTAATCTGTGAAATTAGGAGCTAATCCTTAAAAATTAAATAGTTAATTAGTAAATATAAAATTTCAATGGACATTTTTAAAAATTACAATATTTTATGTACCCAATTGCGAGATTTATAAAAAAATAAATTATAAATACATGCAACTTTAGGATAAACATAAGAGATATAAGAAAATGATTTAAACACACCTAAAAACTGGGAAATGTCTATTGATGAAACAATTATGATCTTTTAAAAGCTCCAGAGCTTTTAAATCAGATGTTGGTCAAGGTAGCTGTCAAATTTTAAATTTCAAAAACACCTCCTTTTATATTTGCTTGCAATTCGAGTTGGTTGTATGTAGTGATATAAAACCAACTGATTATTAAAGATGACACATTGCTCTATGAGAAGGTGTAATTTTTGATATTTTAAGAAGTGAATTTCTCTGGTATTGCATCCAGTGAAGTTTTCAACTTGAAAATTTTTTGTGAAAATTGACCTCAAATTTTATTTTAATCCCACCAAATTAATAAGTGTCCTTTTTTCTTTAAGATGGGACTATTTTGGTATGTGTAGGAACACATAGCTCTGAGCGCAACAAGTTTCAAAACATGAACATAAAATTCTCAAATTTTAAAATATGGTAAAAGAAGCACCCATCACTGAAAAGTGACCTCATTTTAAGAGACCTAGAATAAAAACTAATTATCATACAACAGAAAGAATTGTATCTTTATAAAGAGAAAGCATTAAAGTTTTTTTTACATACTAATTTTATCAAAACAGCTTAAAAAATACTCTGGATATTGCCAGTTGAACTTGAAGGAAATTTCACTCTTTTGACCCATTTTCAAACCATAAACTAGGCCAGTTTGGGTACCTACTATTATAAAATCCTTCCTAACAGGATCATCCCTGAAGGTAGTTATTAACAGCCAGTCCTCCGAGACGCTGGCAATCAATGCAAATGATCCCAGGGATCACTTCGGACCAACCCTCTTTCTGATGTACATAAATAATCTACCTAAGAATATACTCTGATAATTTGTAAATATTATGCCAATGATACGACAATATATGGGTGTTCCTCAAAAACTCTTGACAAAGATTGCCAGCTGACCTCTTTTCCAGTCTAACACTAACTTCTCAGTGGGGGGAAGAATGCTGGTTACATTCAGTGCCTCTAAAACCAAATTTCTATATACAATCCATCGCTAAAGATGCAGCTAAAATGATCAGCTCCCTGTACCTGACTCCTCATGTTATCCTTTATCTTTATAAGAGCCAGATCAGGTTGCAAATGGAGTACTGTTGCCATATTTGGGTGGGAGTTGCTCAGACCTCACTCTCTAGCCTTGATAAAGTTCAAAAGCGTTTCTGACTCCTTGTTGGAGAAGAATTATTTTCCAACCTCCAACCCCTCTCTCACAGGTGGGATGTGCTGAGTCTGTTCTATCACTACTAGCATGGAAAGTGCTCAGATGAACTACATTCCTTGGTTCTACCAGGTCTAACCTTCACAGCTAGGACCTACCATACCAGTTACATAGTAGCAAACCATCCATATCCCATCAGCAAAAATCAAGTTCCACTCAGCTTCTTCCTGTGAACCACTTCACTATGGAATGGACTCTCAAGAGGATGTTTCTACAGCTTTAACCTGTTCAAGTCTAGGGTCAACCATTATTTTCCTCTCCTATCCATATAAACTACCCTTTAATGTAACCCTCTACTTTGAGTGGCCTTTGGGATTTTTACAGGGTGAACCCTACTGTAAAAAACCCTGAAAAACTTATATACATAAAGCAATATTTATGGTTTTTCAGGTAGGTTTGGAATCTGTTAATTTCTTGAAACTTTGGATGTCTGCGTCATTTCTCCTTGAATTTGGAATGACACAAATTATACTAATGTTAGTTTCAAAAGTTCAATGCACGAGAAACATGTTTAACCAATGAAAATCAAACAACACAAAAGTAAAAATACCAGAATTTCTTTCTCCTTTTTCTCCATATCTCATTCTCTGATAAAGCTTTAGTAAAAGTAAAACATGTTAGATTCATAAAATTTCCTATTTGTTCTTTATCTTATATATATATATATATATATATATATATATATATATATTTGAATTTCAATATTTTAATAATTCTTCAATAGAGTTCTCTATTTTAGGACACCTACCATGAAGACAATACAAGGTGCTTTTGGTTGAAAAAAATACTGACAAGCTGAAAATCAGACTCAAAAAGCATAAACAATTTGCACATGCCTCATATGAAAAACTCAAGCAACTTCTAATTGATCTTGAATATGAAAATGAGCTAACTGAAAGTGTAAAAAAGATATCTAAGTCTTGTGATGTGTGCAAGCTGTATAAGAATGTCCAGCCCTGTTCTGTAATTTCACTGCCTCTTGTCTCTTCATTTAATCAAACTGTTATGTCGTGTATATTGCTAAGTAAGCGTTCAACCTCTGTTCTAGTTGGTGTCCATTTATCATATGAGCTACCTGCTCATATGCAAATTATACTAATTTGCATATCACTACATCTCCCTATAACGGAGGGGCCTTATGCCGCGAGTACTTCTTGTACTTCTTCTTGTGCCCTCCTGAACATCTTCCTTTATCTCTCTCCTTTCCCTTGGAGATCTAGATCTATCACGTCTTTCCCTATAATCGAACTGTTCCTCTTGCATACTCTGGTCTTTCTCTTCTAACTTGTCCCATTCTACTTCTTCTAACTCATCCCTCTCTACTTCTTCCTCTGCAGGTTCATTCTGCATTAACTCTTCTGTTACGTCAATAATGGGCATCTCTGAAGGCATTTCCTCATCCGATTCTTCTCCTTGGGATCTTATTTGGTCAGCATGAGCTAGAACACTGTTCCCATTTTCTTTCTTTAATATTGCAGTATTATGTCCTTTCTGCATAATAAATTCGGCTGACTTGGGTTGCATATTCCTATTTCTTTTGTACCACATCTTTTGATTTGTGGCATATGACATAGTCAAAGGGGACCTTAATTGTCTGCTCATTAAGGCAGATGGACTTTCCGGCCTGCCTGCATGTGGAATTGTTCTGTAACTTAATAATAGTCTTGGTAGAAAAGCATTGATTTCCTCCTTCTGTTGCAAGCATGCTTTTATGCCCTTCTTTACCATCTGGACCATCCTTTCCGCTGTCCCATTACTTTGAGGGTAGTAGGGAGGGGTCTTGTAAGGTCTGCATCCTAATTTTCTTAGCCATTCATGCAAATCAGCATCCACAAATTCTGGTGCGTTATCAGTCACCAATGTTCTCGGTGTCCCATTCCTCGAAAATATTACTCTTGATATTTGTTTTACGGTGGTACTTTTTTTATCAGGTACTCTCACCACTTCAGGCCAACCTGAATATGCGTCTACTAATATTAATAATAATCCTATCCCATTGACATAGGCATGGTCCATGTGTACTCTGCTCCATGGTTCTACTTCTCGGGGCCATACATGTATTTTCTTTTGCTTAAAATTCCTGAGTTCTGTGCATTTTTTTGCATCTTTTTACGTAGTCTTCTATGTCTCTTGAGTACCCTGGCCACCACGCCCCAATTTTAATCTTCTTTGCGTAGCTGCCACTCCACAATGTACGTCATCGTGTACACTTTTTATAACCTGTCTCCTCTGTGTTTCTGGGGGAACTACCAAGTCTCCATTACATATTATCCCATTTTCTATAGTCATTTTATGTCTGATTTCTTTGAATGGTCTTTCAGCCATTGAACAATTTCTCCAGCGATTCTGTTTTATCCTCGACATTATTCTATTTAACACTGGGTCATTTGTAGTTTCAGTAGCCATTTAATCTACAGATATTACATCGGTTTCTACAAGGTGCAAGAATGTGTCTTCAAATTCCTCGTCATTTTTGTCCTTCTCCTCTCTATAAAACCTCAATCTAGATAACGTGCGGTATCGTATTCCCTTTAACATATTCAATGTCAAAGTCGAACGCCATCAGTCTAATCGCCCAATGTAATATTCTGGACGTTGTAACTTTCAGTAGCTCTTTTCTTGGGTTGAAAATAAATTCCAGTGGTCTGTGATCACTTTTCAACAAGAATTTTTTCCCCATCAAAAACTGTCTTGCTCTATCCGTTGTCCACACTATGGCTAGTGCCTCCCTTTCTATATTCGAATAATTGTGTTCAGTTGTTGTTAATCTTCTCGATAAGTACATTATGGGATGCCCATCTTATGACAAAATACCAGATATGGACTGCTCACTAGCGTCAGTAGTTAGAGTTATGTCCTTCTTAGGGTCAAAAATTTGTACTATTGGCTTTTTTGCCAGAATCTTTATTAAGTTTTCAAAGGCTTTCTGTTGGTGTTCTAACCAAATGAATTCCACATTTTTTTTTCTTAACTTAGCAAATGGTTCTGTCAACTCATATTTTGGTACATATTTTCTATAAAAATTTACCAAACCTAAGAAGGACTCCAACTCTTTTTTTTTTTTTTTCGGTGTAGTAACTTTTAGAATTTTCTCTATTAGTACTTTATCTGAGAGATCCCTTCCTTTGATATTGAGTAACCCAAAATGATATTTCATTACTGTTGGTTACACACTTTTTTTTGTATTTATTGTCATACCAGTGTCTCTTAGCGGTTCAGTATATTTTCAGTTTTTTTCTTTAAATCATCTTCATTTAAATCTCCAACACATATATTGTCTTGATAACAGATGGTATTTTCAACATTTCCTATTACTTTTTCAATAGCTTTTTGAAAAAATTGCACTTGTTGTTTTTATGCCATACGGCATTCTTTTCCCACCTTAACAGGCCTATAGGTGTGTTTATGGTTGTCACTTTTTAAAATTTTCATTTATCAGTATTTGGTGGTAAGCTGATTTTAGGTCTATCTTCGAAAATACTTTCATTCCAGCAAGTTTATGTAAAGCTACTTTCACATTCGAATAGGGTACGAGTCAGCACAAACTTTATGGTTCACCCTATTTTATAATCTCCACAAATTCTCAGGTCACCATCTTTTTTTTTTCAATACCACAATGGGTGATGCCCATTTACTTCCTCCTGGAGGGCAGGTTCTAATAAGTCTTCCTTTATTAGCTTTCGCAATTTAGCTATTACCAACGATAATAAATGCACTGGTATTTTTCTTGCTTCATAGTAGGAGGGGAAACATTTTCTTTTAATTTCAGGCTAGCTTCATAATTTTTTAATTTTCCTGTTTTTTCTATTTCTATCTCATTAATCAACTTCGTCGAATTTATTTTAACACGTCATTCCCCAGTAGATCATGCGTTTTTCGGCAATTTGTAACTATAATGGGTACTATTTCATATTTTTCTTTTAGTTCTATTGAACCTTCAAAATAACCCATAATTGCTATAATCGAGCCATCAAACTGACGTAATTGTACGTTGGTTTTTTTTAAAAACGTTTTCCCATTTTTTCCCACAAATTTCTGGGTACTATCGTGACCTCACTACCTTTGTTGATTTGCATTTCGACAATACAGTCGTTGATTTTCACTTTTATTTTTGTATCTCCATTCTTAGATCCAGTATTTTGTATATTATCCTTTTTTACATTAAAAATCTGTCTATTTTCATCCTCTACTCTTTCCACATTTTTCGTTTTACATACTTCTTTGAAGTGATTTTTTTTAAACACTTTGAACACGTTTTTCCAAAGGCTGAGCATTTTTCTTTTTTCATTTCATGAATTTTTCCACAATACGCACAATTTTTTCTTTGTTTGTACCGTATGTTTCAGCCATTATTTCTTTGTAGGATTTATTTTTATTTTGGTTGTAGGTATGTATTAATTCCTGCTGTTGTATAAATTCTATACACATATTCAAAGGCATGTTTGTAAGTTGTAACTGTTCCATTAACTTATATCTATGTGCTGAATTATGCATACCTTCAATTAATCTTAGTTGGATTAATTCTTCTTCCGTTGTCTGCTCTCCTGTTCCTAGTTTTTCAATTCACAGTATTTACTCTCGCACTTCTTAACCGGTGTAAATATTTTACTATCGGTTCATCCACTTCCTGCTTCATTGCCATAAACTTGGTCCTTTCTGCAATCACCAGTCTTTTCTTTTGTCTCATGTTTCCCTTAATAACCTGACTTATTTCTTCAAAAGTCATTTCTTCTAGTTCTCGAGGGTAAACCATTGTAGCAACCTTCATAATCGCTTCACAACCAGCGGTAGCCATAAACAAGTCTGTGATTTCATTTTCCCCTCCTCTGTTTTTGTTGTCTTTCAACTTTTTACATCTTGCATTAGCAGCAAAGCAACGAATCCACGTATCTACGTATTCTGGGTCTTCAAGGCCCAAAGAGTATCCTATCGGTGACGCCATTGTTGTGTCGTGTATATTGCTAAGTAAGCGTTCGACCTCTGTTCTAGTTGGTGTCCATTTATCATATGAGCTACCTGCTCATATGCAAATTATACTAATTTGCATCTCACTACACAAACTGGCAATGAACATGAAATTTTGACACTGTGTTTATTTTGTATTTTTGGTTACATACTACTGCACAGCAACAGTGATAATTAACAAAACTTGAACACATATACAGCATGAATAAAATAGTAAGAAAAGTAAAAGAAAGAGAAATCAAAATATTTTCTCTTAGTCAATATGAAATAAGTGGTGATTGAATGCTTTAGTGATACATCATTTGGTTAGTTTGAAAGGAGGACACCTTTCACGGAGGCTATGTGATATATTCCTTAGTAATAATGAAAGAAAATAGCATGACAGTTGAAATGACTTTGACAAGTTGTGAAATTTGCTATGGCTGCAGAAACTTTAGCCCTGTTTGATGCTGCTGAAGCAGGAATATGTCTTGGAGCTCTTTTGAAAGAGGTATCACAGATCACTAAAGACTGTCCTATTGGGAAATGTTATGTTTTTTTTTTTTTTTTTTTTCATATTTTGGCTGCCGTCGTACACATTTAATCTTCATTCTCATCATTAAAACATATTGAAAAATGGTTTTCCTACAAAAAAAAAAAAAAAAAGGATACGGATATAAAAAATGTAAAGAACCTGAGAAACATCAAAGGTTGTAGATGTCTTGATGGAGGCAAGAAACAATCACAATTAATTAATGGATGCCTTAAATGCTTTGAGTGTCACATTGGAGGAGATTAATTCAAAGCTGGCCGATTGACCAGAATTAAAATGTTATTGAATCAATAAAATCACATGCAGTGATGATTGGAAATAAACTAAAGGCTAACTTAAATGAAGTTAAAGCTGACCTAACTGCAAAAGTGGATGATAATAATAAGAAAATTGAGTCCCAGGAAGCCCATTCAAGATGAAGAAATATTATCAATGGAATAGAAGAGGCTGAGAATGAGAATTTGGAAGTGGTTGTTAAACGATTCCTCATTAAGGATTTAAAAACGGAGTCAAACCAAATAAATAAATATTTTATTCCGTGATATACATAGGCTACCAAAAGCTAAAAATGGGTTTCCTGAAGATAGAAGAAAGGAATTACCCTGTCCTATGATTGTGGCATTCATTAGGCAGAAGGATAGAAATGAGGCAATAAGAAAAAGGCCTTTAAATTAAAACAAACAAATCTCTATAAAGTTAGACCTGCCTGAGCTATTAAACAATTTAAAAGGGAAAATGCTTGCAGAGTGTCATAGATTAAAATCTGAAAATCCAACTCTAAAGTATAGAATGTTCATACAGGCCTATACTTCAGAAAGAAGATGATTTTGTAGAATAAACAACTAGAATAAAATGGCATGATGTCAAGTTTACAAATTAGAGGAAAATGAGAGGAGAGAAGGAGAAAAGGGAAAAGAAACTTTTTCTTGTTTTTAAACCACTAAATCATTACTATATTTGAATGTATGTGTATTTTTCTTTATCTTTTTTTCTCTCTTCTGCTTTCATTATTTTGTTTTTGTTCTAAAATAACCTACTTTGATGTTGAGTTGAGCTGACTTTAGTTAATATGTAGAATTAAATTTTTTTTTATATAATGTATTTATTGAAATACTATTAACCATGTATTACAATTCACACTTATGTTGATGGATGGGTATTTTGAAGTTGCTGTAAGTTGTACAGTATCAAATTGTTATAGATTATGGTTAACATAAATGTCCCACTTCACCAGGGCAATAATGTTATGTTAAACAAGGAATTTGATTTGTTCTCAATCAACTTTTGACTTGAATGAACCAAGTGTACTGTCTTTTAGTAATGATTTCTCTAAACCTTATGAAATAGTTAAGGAAAAGCTTTCAGGATATAACAATTTTTTAAAGTTAGTCCATAATATTAATGCTTGCTCTATACCTGAGCATTTGCACGAGATAATTAAGATTGTTCATGATGTGAACTTTGATGTTTTGGGAGTGTTTGAAACCTTTATTTCTAGTAATACTCCTAGTGCATCTTTTAAGATTCTGGGGTTTAATTTTTTCACGTGGGTAGAATTCCTAGTGATTTAGTACAACCTGAAATGATCTTCATTGAAATAACTATTCATGCAGTGAAGATGGCAGTTTGGGGTTTGTCTGGGGGGTATTTATAAGTCTTCTCTTATTCCCTACCCTATTTTGGCTGCAGTTCATGAAAAATTGCTTTTTGTCACTTCAAAGTAAAAGCATTGTCTAATACTTGACAATATGAATATTGATCATTGTGTCCTCTGCTTTGAGATGTTTTGTTATTGAACCATTTGCTCTTACACAATTGATAACTGAACCTACTCGTATTGCAAAATCGATTAGTACCTTAACTGATCTCATATTGACAACTAATTTTAAAAACGTTAAGGTCCATGTTGTTGTTGACATGCCAGGTATTTTGGATCATTGCTTAATTTTTATGGGGTATTTGCTCAAAAAACCCAAGTTCAAGCTTAAAATTGTTAAAAAGAGGGATTTTAGAAGTTTTGATGAAGTACTTTTTGTGAGAGACATGGAATTTGCTCCATGGGGTAATATTCTGGCTGTTGAGGATGATATTGATAACAAAGTAGCAATGTTTGAAAATATTTATAATGAAATTATTGACAAACATTCCCCATGGAGAACACGTAACATATCCAGTTTCTCCATGGCTGAATGAAGATATTAAAAAACTAATGAATAATAGAGATAAATATAAAAATAAATCTAATGTGGACAAAAAGCCAGAAGCTGAACAAATATATAAAACCCTTCATAATGTCATATCACACTCAATTAGAAAAGCCAAGATTAAGATCTTCAATGAAAGAATCAATGCAAAATGTAAAGATGCCAGTCAATTTCACCAGGCCTTAAAAAGCCTTGATGTTGTTGAATCCAGCTGTATTAAGATAGATCACTGCAATATTGATCCAAATTTGCTGAATTACACATTTTAAAAAGAAATAACAATGGTGAGATAAATGATGATATTGTTACTGATAAGATTAATGAAATTTTGAAGAAATCCTTATGTCCATCTTATTCATTTTCTGAAGGTGAGTAAATGCCAGGTAATAAAGGGAGGTTCATTCAATAAAAACAAATGTGTGTGGGATAGAGATGGAATTAATGCTTTTTTCTTGAAATTAGGAATTAAACATTCCATATATGCTTTTACAAATATAATAATTCTATATTTCATGAAAAATTTACAAACAGATGAACTGATTAAGCCGATACCCAAAAGTAGAAACCCTACTTGTGCTTCGGATTACTGACCCATTATGGAGTGCCTCAGGGTTTGGTCTTGCGTCCATTGCTTTTTACAATGTTGGTTTCTGATCTTGGTAGTGTTGTAGAGAGTGGTAGACATCATATGTATGCTGATGATACTCAATTGTATTATTCATGAAAATATGAAAAAATAAAGGAAACCATTTTGAACATAAATGGTGATCTTGAATGAAACACTGAAAAAAGTAGATTTATTTTAATTGGATCTTGTAATCTTAGAAAGGTAAAAGGTGATCAGCTAGATCCAATTATTATTGATAAAAGAGTGATTGAAAGGGTGTTTGAAGTGAAAAATCTAGGTATTGCTTTTGATGAGGAATTGATCTGCACCAGGTAGGTAAACTTGGCCATTGCTAAAGCATATGGTAAGCTAAAAAATGCATTATGGTTCAAATACCTTTTAAGTGAATTATGTAAACAAAAGTTAACTGAAATGTACATTCTCTCTCCGTTTAATTATGGTGATGTTCTTATGCAAAATGTAAGTGAACAATTGCAAAATAAAATTCAACAATTACAGAACAGATGTATTCATTTCACTTTCAATTTATCCAAATATGATCGTTTAAGTGCCTTTTTAAAGAAAAATAACATTTTAAATATGAAGAACAGGCGACTGCTACATAGCCTAATTTTAATGTTCAATATAAAAAATAGTCCATGTATCTGTTGAACTGTATAAAGACTCATAGTGAAATACATGGATATTTCATTAGAAATAGATGTCAAATAGATACCCATTTTGCTAAGACTAAACTTTTTTTGTCTTGATATGTAAGAAATTCACTGAAATTTCAGAAGCTACGAATATTAAAATTATTTCTTTGCAATCATTTAAAAAATAGGAAATATTTATTGAATTCCCAGTAAATTTGTATTGCGTTATAAACAATTATTAAATTATTTTCTTCTCTGATCAGGGTCAATTCCTTATTGGCTTCTATCAACACCCTGTATATGTGCATGTAAGAGTACGTTATGGGTAAGTCCCCGTTCCCATTTAAAGTCTGTGTATATTTTTTTAGAAAGCTGATATTAAATAAAAATGATTTATTATTATTATTATTAAAAGCCTTACTGAGTCTGTTTACTCAGCAAAAGTGGTACAAGATGAGTGGATTTGGATAGCTATATCTGTTCTTAGGGATATGATTAAACAAGATATACAATGCAGTGGCCTTGGTCAGTTAGCTCACCAACTGGCAAATGTTTTGGCTAATAAGGGGGGTATTTCTGCAGGTACCCTAGTGAAACCATTTAAAGAAAAAATAATAATGCAGTGTTGTTGAATAATGAAATTTTACAAGGATTCAACTCGGAAACTTAACAAAAGTATGTGTAATACTCTTATAATAAGTTGGCTCACCTAATAATTAAAATGAGCTTGTGTGTGTAAATATGTTTACAGTTACATCACATTGAAATACTGCTTCTCATACAACTACTAAAGTTAAGCAATGTTGAGCCTGGTCAGTGTCTAGATAGGTAACTACTTAAGAGTACCAGGTGCTGTAAACTTAGATGTGTTGGTGCTGGTGTGGATAATGACTCAGAATCGGAAATCAAAGAGCCAGGTTCCAATTCCATTTGAGTTTGTTATATTATATACGCAAATATCATTAGGAAAGGTATGAATTCACCTCTTCTTTCCTTAGCTATAGTGTAATAGAAGTGACAGTGACTTACCAGGAGCAAAGCGAATTTGCTGCCTCACGTGTCAAACCATTCTCTGAGAGTCGGTCGGTCGTGCGTACACCTACTGCCATTTTTATGCAGCAGACTTATTTGCATAAGAGAACAACGCTACCTATTAAAAACCAGGCGAGTGGACGTGGGGGAGCACTGCTCTTCTAGGCTGGTGAGACTAGACGTATTGCCGACAGAAAGCGACAGCAATTTCTGGACATCTGACAAGCTATTTCGGCGGATATGGATGGCCGGTTTGATTTAAAAATTATTCCCGAGTTTGACTGAATCTGTGGTTGAATGGCTCGAAAAGTTGGAATTGGTGTGCGACCTATTGGGAGTGAAGCGGCTTGATCGTGTCATCCCTCTTCGCTTAACCAGGGGAGCATTTGCGGTTTACCAGCAACTATCTACAGAAGAGAAATCGGATGTGGCTCGAATCAAGGGAGCATTGATGACAGCATTTGCCCCTGATAAATTCACGGCGTACGAACAATTCAAGGCATGTGTATTGTGTCCAGATGAGACTGTAGATGTATATTTGGCAGATCTACGGAAGCTGTCCGTCCTTTTTGGAGGAGTGCCAGACAGTGCGATGGCATGCGTGTTCGTGCGGGGGCTTCAGCCAGTGTGGATGATATGTCTCTCGAGGAGCTATTGGCCCGAGCTCGGGCAATCATAAAGGACAAGACAGCAGAGAGGGAACCAGTCGTTACTGCAGTGCAGCCCTCCCAGACTCCTCGATCTTCCCCAGACATTGGTCCACTTGTCACATGCTATGAATGTAATGGGCCCAATCACTTCGCGAGGGACTGCATGAAGAGGTGAAGGGCAACTAACGCGCGTTGCTATTGATGCAACAAGACCAGTCATCTGGCCAAAACTTGTCCGGGAAACGGAGGTGGGGATGAGACTTCAGCGCCGGTCCACTCCTCAAACAGCAAGTAAACTCGGTGCTACCCATCATTACTGTGTGTGTTGACGGCACACCATGATTGGCTCTCCTTGATTCTGGGTGCTCACAGTCAATCTTGAGCGCGAATTTATGTTGGTCTTGGTCGAAGCAGGGTATGGCGGTATCTACATTAACCGGAGCTACATAGGCTTGCTGTGGAAGGGGCACCGTCAGAATTTGCACAGCAACCGGTAATACTGCTACAATCGATGTGCTGGTTATGCGAGGGAAGCCCCTGGATTTTGACCTGTTGCTTGGCATTGACGCCATTAAGGCACTCGGTGGAGTTCGCATCACGCAGCATGGAAGCGTGGAGTTTGAAAAACCACGGTCAGTCTGTGCAGCGATTCGTATCAGCGAAGCCAATTTCAGTGCAAAATTCAATGAACGGCAGGGAGTTTGGGTCGCAGCCTGGAAGTGGTCGGCAGGTCATGCACCAGGGAAACTTCAGAATCGGATCTCTGAATATCCAGTATCCAGCGAGATGAGAGAGGAGTACGAGCATGAATTACAAACATGGATGGACAATGGTTGGTTGGTGCCGTACAGTAACAAGGAGTTTGGCCCGCCCAAGGGACTGATACCACTGATGGCCGTGCTGCAGACCAACAAGCATAAGGTGCATCCTGTGATGGACTATCGGGAACTGAATACCTATGTTGAAACATTCGCAGGTGCCGCAGATGTTTGCGCAGAAAAAAGGCGAGACTGGAGACAGCAGGGTGCGAACGTGTCCATTCTGGACCTCAGGAAAGCATATCTACAGATCCGTGTTGAAAAATCCCTGTGACCATATCAAACAGTTAGGTTTAAAGGGAAGCGATATTGTTTGACCAGGCTGGGGTTCGGCCTGAATGTGGCGCCCCTGATAATGCGAGCTGTGCTTAATGCTGTGTTAGCACAGAATGAAACTATAAATAGAGCAACGTCAGCATATATTGACGATATATATATCAACGAGGATGTGGCGTCAGTGGAATCTGAGGAAACATCTCGAGCTCTACGGACTGGCGAGCAAGGATCCAGAGAAGTTACAGGACGGAGCCAGAGTGCTGGGGCTAGAAGTATGGAAGGAACAGGGTCGACTGCGATGGCGATGAGGAAGTAGAATGATAAACGGCCCTATGACTATGACACGGAGAGGTATTTTCTCCATGTGTGGCCGGCTACGAGTGGTGACAGGCTTCATCAAACATCGAGCTACTGCCGTAACACAAAACTGGGACGACAAAATTTGTGATGCTCCCCTCGAACGTATGATAACGGACACCCTCGCTCGGGCTCAGCAACTGGATCCTGCACAGGGAGAATGGTGCGTGAATACGAAGGAGCTAGACGTGTGGGTGGACGCGAGTTCGCTGGCTGTAGGAGTAGCACTCGAGGTTAAGGGAGCCATCATCAAGGACGCATGCTGGCTATGGCTGATAAAAAACACCCAGCATATCAATGTGGCTGAACTGGTTGCCGTGCTGAAGGGAATCAACCTCGCGCTAAAATGGCAGGCTACGGTATTACACGTGAATACAGACTCCCTCTGCATGTACCATTGGGTGACTAATGCCATTAAGGGAAAGTCTCGGCTGAACACCAAGGCCGCTAATGAGATGCTCATAAGGCAACGACTCTAAACTCTAACTTCTCTTGTGAAAGAGTATAAACTTTCGGTTGACATAGCGCTAATTAGATCCGACCAGAACTGAGCTGACTTGCTGACTAGAGTTCCCCAGAGGTGGTTCAACAATGTGAAGGAACTTGAACCTGTTCAACCAGTATGTGCTTTTGCCGTAGGAAACCCGAGCCCTGCTCAGTTAACTGAGATTCATCAACACAGCGGGCACCCTTGAGTTAAACGGACGCTATATTTCGCACGTAGGATCAAACTGTCCATGTCGAAAGCAGCAGTGAGATCGGTCGTTCGGAGTTGTGAACAGTGTCAGTCAATAGATCCAGCTTCTGTGCGATGGCAGAAGGGAGAGCTCAGTGTGCGTGAAACTTGGAGCCATCTAGGAATGGACATCACACACTATAACAGTTGCCATTTTTTGACTTTGATCGATTGCGGCCCCATACGGTTTTTGATCTGGCGGCCGCTATTTCGGCAAGACGCTGCACACGTAATCCGGCAATTGGAGTCGGTGTTTTTCGAACGTGGTGCCCCAGTGGAGATCCTGGCTGATAATGACACTGCATTCCGCAGTCAGCAATTCAAACAATTCACAGAAGAATGGGGCGTCTGATTCCGACTGCGCTGCATGTACAAACCATCTGGAAATGGTATTTTAGAGAGGTGTCTTTGGACAATCAAACAGATTGCTGCGCGAAAGAGCTGCTTTATTATGGAGGCCGTGTATTGGTATAACATCACACCCAGGGATGATGTGTCTGCCTCTTCTGCGCCCGCCAATCTGCTGCATTCATATAAAAAGAATTGACGTTGTGCCCTTGCTTAACCAAGCAACTTCGACTTGGTATAAAGGTGGAGACGCAGTTTGGGTAAAAAATCCGCATGGACGCTGCACGTCAAAGTTTGTGAAAGGTTGTGTCATGGGGATAAACAGTCCACAGTCGGTAGTCATCGACGGGATACCACTGCACGTGGGAGATGTACGTCCATGGCTCACTTCATTGTTACCAGCGGATGATGGCGGTGACACAATGTCAGGGAGTAATGAATGGCAAGAACCAATCTCCAGTGCAAGCAGCAGCGACACCCCATCTGAAAGCGAGAAAGAAGTAGACTTGACCCTTATTGATCCCCCGGAATACGCCTACTGCCATTTTTATGCAGCAGACTTATTTGCATAAGAGAGAACAACGCTACCTATTAAAAACCAGGTGAGTGGACGTGGGGGAGCACTGCTCTTCTAGGCTTCGGCGAGACTAGACATATTGCCAACAGAAAGCGACAGCAATTTCTGGACATCTGACATATAGTTAATTAGTATGACCTGTATCATTAAATCATTACTATCTCAAAAAAAAATTTTTATAATCTAAAAATATTTTCAGACTTTAAATAACCTTCAAAAGGTTGATAAGCTATAAAAAAACAAATCAAACTAAATTAATAAAAAATGTTCCTAATATTCATTGAGTATACTTGGTGAATCTATGTTAGTAAATCTTAACATGTAATGCTCAAAACAGTTTATATTTTCATTAATTTTATATTTAATATCACAGTAAAGAAGAATGCAATGGATTACATTGGGTATATTGGTAGAGAAACTTATAATTGAATTTAAAGTATTCATTTGAACTTACACTTTTATTTCTTTTTTTTAATTAGATTGTACTAATCATCATTCATGTTTTCAATTTCTTGTCCTTTTAATTGCATGAAAAAATGAGTGCCTCTAACTGTGCCATTTCAAAGTGACCAGGATTATTTATACAGTAGCAGAAAGGAACATAATGTGAACCAATGAATCACCTACAAAGTCAAGTGGATGGTAAATAATTTTATCCAAGTCTGAAACATTTGGTGTTTTATCACCAACTGCCAAACAAAAAAGTAGGATCTACAGAGAAGTTACGTACTTTCCAGAAATAAGAAAAAAAAAAAAAAAAAAAAGAAAAGAAATGAAGCAAATAAATAAAAAACAAAAATTGTGGTGAAGTGCCACTTAGCCAGAAGTTAGGAAATTCCAGTCATAGGCTATAGGGTGCCAGAGGAAGTAGATTACGAGCTGTGCATTGAGATGAAGAGGGGACTGATAGAGAAGATCTGGTTTGTTAGCTTCTTGTGTGAAAAGTATGTTGCAAGTGTCGCCTACCTACCTAAAAGGCTATGCCAGCCATATCTATAAAAAAAAATGACCAAACATATTGAAAACAGGATTGGAATTTTCATTTCTTGTGGTGGTGATATTTTCACCTTCCATACTTTTGTGAATGTACACTGAGCTGCATTCAGTTTTTGTTCACACAACACCATTTTACTAAACATTTTCATGGTTTGGTTTTATATTGTTTTACAGTATATCAACCTCAGTGGGTTATTTAATGCCGACAAGATTTTTAAGACACGTTCGTATGAATAGATTTTTATTGCTGGTAATATTTTTTTTATCTATATAATTATATATTGGTTCAGTTTCTTTTGTTTTACAGCATATCAACCTCAATGGGTTATTTAATGCTGACAAGATTATTAAGATATGTTTGTATGAATAGAATATGTATTCTTTGTAAGTAATTAGTTTGTAGGTTAGGTTTCATTGATGTCTTTTTGTAAAGAGGATTTTTGTTCAGTCAAATGTGTTGCTGGTATTTTTTTTTTTTCAAAATGAATAACATTTTACTATGAAAATGTATTTGTATACTTTGATAGTGTTAACAATTTGCCCATAGTTGTGACCCTAAAAGATGCTACCACCCTGGGTTACGTTGGACTTGGGAACAACAGCAATTAAGATGTGTCATGGTTTGGCATCAGCTTGTGTTCTTATGCAAAAACGTAAAATAATGCTTATAAAAAAGAAAATTATATGATAATGCTTAGAATTCTAATGTAATATAAAATCTGTTGGAAAAATTCATCCTCATGTTATCTACTCCCAAGCATTTGTAGTAATTCAGTATTCATGATTGTCATATCCTGTGACGATAAACATTCGCACTTACCGGAGTCGAAGCGTCCAAAATGTTTTGCTTGTCGGGCTGCTGTTTTATGATGGATATGTGCATAAACCCAAGCTAGACAGTTTGTCATTTTGTCAACTGCATCCTTTCCTCTCGCAAGTGTGGTCCAAGAAAAGTACATTCTCCGACATTTGTTTATTTTATGCTGCTTGGCACGATTTGTCTAGTGGTGGTCTGCATGCTGATTGGTCGAGCTGGGGACTCTGATTGAGAACGAGGCTAATGGCGATGATTGGTACGTTGACCATATTTTTGGTCAATAAAAACGGTCTGGGACATTGGCTAGAAGTGCAGCTGGGACCGTGGTGACATGCACTGTTATAGAGTTTCGTATTAAGTTACGGCTCTGTTTATTTTTGTCTGGAAGCTGGATGCTAGCTTCAAACCTACCACTAGAGTGAGCAGTGTAATTACTGGTGTCTACTGAAACGTGGGAGGAACACACTGAATGTCAACACATCCTTACACAGATATTGATGCACCTTTTGTAAATTAGTATTTCATTGACAATTCTTTGTTTTTCTGTTTGTTTATTTTTGTTTTTATTCTCCTTGCAATTTTCCACTGCTATTTTTTAACAGGTCTATTCTGTTGTGGGTAATGTTCTGCATGTCAATTTGGTCAAACAGACAGACAGTGGTTCCCAGGTTAACTTCAATCGAGTACTCTTGAACCTTGGATTTGCTGACGTTGCTGAAGAAACTATCTTATCTAAAGTAAGTTTTTAGTAACTTAAAAAAAAAAACACTGTGACCTGCTTTAAAACATTTTTTATGATTTTTATTGGTTAAATTTATTTAATCCATGTTTATCATGTTATTTAAATATTAAAACTAGTAAAGCACAATGGAATTTAATGCCATTGGTTGATTGGGGGAAACAAACATCATCATTAATTAATTGAAATACATAATCTTTTTTTTAACTTGGTTGAATTCCCGTTTTATGGACAGAGAAAAGTTATTATATCAGTTCTCTTATTGATACAAAATTTCTGTATAAATGATATTTTCAGCAAATCATCTATTTTCTAAAGTTCTTTTGTCAAAGTCCATCTGAATTTCTTACTCTAGACCTAGATACATTGTGCTGAACATGAAAGAAACATTTGAATAATTTTTCTAAAAATAATAATAAAAATGAATTCTGCAAACTTTTTTTTACACTTTTTAAATAATAAAGTACAATTTTAAAATAGTCTAGATTATTTATTCTGACTTACAGATCATGACATCTATCATAGAGATAAAATTAAAATTTCTATTGCATTATTCCAAAATTTTAAAACATCAGCAGATAGCTATTAATATCAACAACTGAGCACAAATAGTTATTAATTAAAAAAAATTAGTAATTAATGTATAATATTACACTGGCCTGCGAAGTTTCCATGGTTGAATAGCTGACTTTAAGGCAGTTTTTTATGCTGTAACCAAAAATCATACTCATTTTTTCTAATCAGATCAAATTTTTAAGCTTCAAGCTCTTGAAGTGTATAGAACAGTATTATAACTCTATTTACTTTCTTGTTGAATTAAACAAATAATGCTAAATTTAGGGCTGTTATATTTGCAGAAATCTCCCATTGTGCAATAGTAAACTGAAAACTATCCAAAAGAAGCTATTCATGGATGAAAGGTCTTTTCAGGGACTTCCTCCTGTGCTTGGCAGCCACCAATTCCTGTTTCAAGTACCAGCAGTAGTCAGTGATAAAGTTTACATCCCACTGGTCTTGGTACTGCTCTTCCATAATGTGAATGTCTTGGTGAAAGCGCTTACCTTGCTCTTCACTCAAATCTCCACAGTTGTTTGGAAAATAGTTCAAATGCGACTGTAGTAAATGCAGTTTGACTAACATTCATAAACTGAGTTGGCGGAAACTTTTAGGTAGCTTTTTAATTTCCTTCTCATATTCCACACTCTGGTAGTTTCCCAGGAAGTTTGTAACTACTGATTTCAGTGACTGCCAGGTGGACAATTCATCTTTGCTCAGTGCTTTGTCAAACATTGGGTCCTTCATGAATTCTCAAGGGCACTGGCTGGTAGTCCTCTTCTGGCTTGTATGTGTCATCTCCAGCTACAACAGTCATGTCACTATATTCAGAATTGGAGCTATATTCCATGTTACCATCTGACTCAGGAACAGGAAGGTCCGAGCCATGAGGGATTGGCCTTATCGAGATAATTAGTAGTGACTATATTAGTTAAAAGTCCTCCAATCCCTCAAGTTTGACAGCAAATGTGGGGAGTGAATGGCTTATCCTGATCCCGTAGTTTGACTCCAAAGTAATCGTGATATGCCTTCTTCACAAAGTCAGTGATTTTTGCTTGACAGTTAGGAAAAATCACATTACTGCAGATATAACAGAACCTGTCAGGATTATTCTTTCACTTGTGATCCATTCTTACAGGAATACAAATGTCAAGCTGAAAAGACGAAAAAAATAAATCAGCACTCAGTTTGTCGTTGACACTTGACAGTACATTAAAATCATTTTAAGCTGAAGGATAAGCTCCACCTCCTCTAGGTATGTGGGTGTTAGCAAGTAGAGTGGTACACTGTAGAACTACAACAATATATGGTATACTAAACATCAGGCACCCATGATTATCTGTGACAAGTAGAGTCCATAGGCTTTTGAATAAGTGTTATTATTGTGTACAACTTGTTGTGAAGTATTCAAGCACATCTTAAAAACTAGACCTGACCAAACACAATGAAGGGTATTTTTGAATTCAGTATAAAATGGTGATCACACACACACACATATATATATATATATATTCTACTTTTAACTAATATAGTCACTACTAATTATCTCGATGAATTTCTGAAGCTTTCATAAAATTAAATAAGGGAGAAATATGTTAAAAAAAGAAATTCCAAAAATAATTTCATTCATTTGTGAATAAGTCCTGAAAATTTCATTAAGCTCTGAGAATTTTTTTATTTTTGCAAGAATTACCAAATTAAATGTGTCTATCACTGAAAAGAAGAGGTGAAAATTTTCTATACTTAAAGTTAGTACAACCACTGACACAAGAAAAGCAAGTTTTTTAATCAACATTTTGAATGTTCTAAAAAGGAGTAAAAAATTAAAAAAAAAATAATCAAAAAATACTTTGATCCTTCCTCTTAATAATAATATAATGATTTTAAAATAACTGTGATAAAAATAAAAATTTTATAAATGTACATAAAATTATACTATAATTTTATGCACCTTTCTTATGAAATTTTATCTTATTCAGCTGTTATTACACTATTTACATTATTCGGGCTATTGTCCTCATTTTTGTCGCCATATTTATTACAATGTTTCGGCCATTGTACGCCTTGGCCTTCTTCAGGTGGTCGGAATGTCGAACTGAACCCTTTATTTCACTCACTGGGGTAGACTGTTCTAGTTCCATGTGCCATGTCTAATGGATGTCAGTTATCAATTATCTTCTGTTAATTCCCCTCTCCGCTGCCTTAACCAGGTATTGAACTCACACTTTTTGGGTCTGTTCACTGGATCTAACTATTGCCTTTATCCACTGTCCCATGTGTCCTTGAGGACATCTGTGTATTAATTTTTGGGTATTATAAGCCTAATGTCTTCAGCTCCATTTTTTTTTACCAGTGCTCATATTGCAGTTTTTGCTGTTATCATTGCATGTTTTTTTACCAGAGCTCATATTGCAATTTATGTTGTGATTATTGCAATCGAGGGGAATTAACAGGCAATAACTAACATCCATTAGACATGGCACGTGGAACTAGAACAGTCTACCCAGTGAGCGAAAATAAAGGGTTCAATTTGACATATAAACATACACAAGTCCTAACTAAAAATAATAACTGGAACGGGGGAAACTACTTTAAATACACATGGTGTCCAATTTCAACAAAACTTCACTTTTTTTTTTTTTTTTTTTTTGGCATGTAGTGTTTCTTATTGTCTTGCACACTTTTTTCTTTATTTTTACATTCAGAATGCTTTAAAAATTCCATTTAGAAGACAATTGTTTATAAAATTATTCTATTCAATCGGGAGACTCATAACGATTGAAAACAATGTTTTTGTTTGAGTTTGGGTTTGACCAATTCGTAAAAAAAAAAAAACTAATTAAGACATGCGTGTCTGTCAACCTTAAACAATAATCTTTGTCAATTTTATTTTTCAGTCTTTATGATGGTGGATACTTGATCTATCTCTTACTGTTATATCCCTGGGCAACGCCGGTCTCTACTGCTAGTATATATATATATATATATATATCCAGTTGCAACAGTCTTTCATGCTTAAATGGAATCATCAGGCCATAGCTCTGAATCAGACTGTTGCCCCTCTTATATTTACATACACTCTATCCCTGATATTGAGCACTTTAACTCATAAATATAGCATACATTAAAACTATATTTTTATAGTGTGTGTGTGTGTAATATATATATATATATATATATATATATATATATATATATATATATATACACACACACACATTTCAATTTCATTCAAGTTCTGTGTTTGGATTTGCACACATATAATTCAATAATAGACCTAATATTTTTACAAAATTAAAAAAAAACTTTAAAAAATAATCCTATTTATTACAAAATAACTTTTGGAAAGTTCAATAAATCATATAATTATCAAGTTTAAGGTTAAATGTTATCTTTCCTACATAACCTCATAAACTGCATGTCTTGCCTTCTCATCATACATCATCATTCGAATAACACTTTTTATCTTGAATGCCTCTTGGGCCTTGTATTGGTTGAACATTAGTATAAAAAAAAAATATGTGTATACCTATTTGCTGTTGTGGCCTTTTAGTGCAGTAGTTCTTTGAATATTCAGACACCTTGGGACAGCAGCTGAAAAATCTGTTTGGTTAATTTCAAATTTTCTGAATATTATATATTTTAAATACAACTAATTAAAAAAAATCAAGAAGCATAATTTTCATTTATTATAATATAATTTATATAATATAAATTAAAAATAGATTATTCTCTTTTCCACATGAGTAGAAAAATCAATAAACTGTTAAAATGTATGGAATTGTTAGGATTGGATACATACATAGGTTCTCTTGTGAGTCAGTTTCTGTTTTTCTGTCTTTTTATGTGGTTCAGTAAATGTCAGATAGTCAGGTTGCTGGATTAAAAAAAGTTAGTAATCAAGAACCTGGATGTGTGACTAGTGTAATCAGTGAGATGAGTTGAAATCCCACCTCGTCTGTTGTGTTCACTTTTGTACAAAAACACTTGAATTCACCTCTTCTCTCCCAGTTATGGGTTAAATAACTAGGTAGAATGGGCTCTCTATCCTTGGGCAGCAACCAGTCTAAGCGAAAGATTACCCTGAATTCAAAACACTATTGAATGCATTGGGAAATCTATCCATTATCTTTCCCAAAAAGTCATTGTAATTCACAGACAATAAAGAAATCTGAGAAGATCCATGATTGCCTATGTCCAGAAGAGACATGACATTAAAAAAAATGTCATGAAATATATGGGCAAATAGCAAGAGAGTTGTAGCCTTTCAGCCTTGTTAAGCAGTTTATAAGAACATAAAAATAGTAACAATAACAATAAAAAATCGTCTTGGTGGTAATTTCAGCTTGTTGAGATACTGAATACCTTGTATGAATAAATTAGTCTCCAATTTTTAAAAAAAAAAACAAACTGTGCAGGAGCAGGAAGGTGAGTCACTCTGCAGGAGAATGTATGAATAATGCACCAGGTATTTCTACACTCCTCCAATATATATTCTTAATTTGATTGGGACAGTTAAAACTGTCAAAAAAGTTCATTGTCAATAAATAAGGTTGAATGCAAAAGCCTTTTAAAACAGTATCATATGTTCCTCTCTGAATTTCTGGTATGAGGAGTAATTATTATTTACTTGTGGACTATTATTCTCATCTTTGTTCTTATTATCACAATATCTTGGTTATTGTTCCCCCCTGTCCTTTGTCAGATTAAGTAAAGGGGTTCAGTTTGAAATTCCATGAAGGTTAACTAGCTTGACCAGCACCTGATCAAGGCTAGAGGACATGATGGCTAAAACATTGTGACAACAACAACAGTGATGACAAGAGGTTGCATGTAAATAAATTTTCATTTCTATCTATCTTGTTATCTTAACAAAAATGTGACAATGTTTTTAAAATATTAATTAGGTCTTTGTTTATTTAATTTTATTATAACAATATATGACTGTATTTGAAGCATGATCATAATTAAAGTTATTCGTTATATATTTATCTCATTAAGTTTTCATTGCTGCATTGTTTATCATTACTTCCTGGATGAGCTGGGCCCATTTTGGGAAAAATAGGGAATTGCCACTTACTGGAATGATTATAAAAGCACTGATGAATTTCTCATGGTGGAAGCATATCATCTTGGTTTCAATAGGATACTTTGCAGTACAGGCTAAGCTAAACAACATGCCCCCCGCCACACAATAAAAATACATCCCAAAACAAATTCTATTGTATGCTATCATATGTCTAATTTTGAAATAACACTAGTCTATAACATAGATACTAGGAACAGCAGGCACTATTAGTTAATGTTCTTTTCCTAATTTATGCAATTTCTACAAGTGTATTGTATTTTTTTCATTTATTTAATCTAATTTGTAGTTAACTTAAATTGTTAAATATGGGACAATGATGGATCATTAAATCTTTTTGAGTTAGTCATTGTATAAGGTCCTTTAATTCAATTAAAATTGATGACTCAAAAAAGATCAGTGTTGTAGCAAATCATTTTGTCATTAAGAAGCAAGAAGCATATTTGAATTTTTGTTGTTTTATTTTCTCATTTACCAAAAACAAAAAAAATTCTTAAACTTTCCATTTAAAAACAAATAGATAATTTATGTTCACCCAGATGAAAATATTTGTATTCAATCACTTTTATACCATTAATGAAAGAAACCAACCTTTAAAATTGAAGTTTTTTGTTAAATGCTCATTTCTTTTTCTAAATTCTTTTTCTCCCCCAGAAAAACCATGAAGAACGTGAAAGAGCCAAGATGGTGGCCCCGAACTTTGGCCCAGAAGAACTGTCATCTTTGGACTGGAAAAAATTGGGTTTTATGCAAGAGTTGGAAAATGCTCAGAAGTCTGGAATGGTAATACATGGAGCCATTACCCTGACTTTTTCATAACTATTTTATTATACCAATTATTGTATCAGAATTAATTTAAGTATTTAATTATACATAAAGCATTAAATAATACTTATTAGATAACTGATTCTTACTTTAAATTAATGTTCTTGAGAAAGGTATGAATCTATCTCATTGCCTCCCAGTTATGAGTAAAAGATTAGGGTAGATTGGACAGTCAGTTTGAATTCAAACTTTTTACTCAAAACCAGCCTGAAGAAAGGTGGGTTCTAGACCTGAGCTTCTTAACTTTTTTCTCCTTTCATGTCTTTTTGTCCTGCTTGACTATGTTGGGATATTCTTTAAGATGATGTTTTGTATTAAAGTCTTTGAGGTCACATTGGTGAACATTTGGAGATGGCAGTTGTGGTGGGAGGGCTGAGGCAAGGGGGAATACTGAAAGTAAATTGTTGCTCTCTGTCAGGAGATGGGGAGGACAGAAAGATTGCAAACTTTGAATCATAAAGATGGTGAAATGTTGAGAGTGCAAGCTACTTTATTCCTTAATTTAAAGGAAAAAGAAATGCACTAACATTTGAAAAGGCTGAAGGTGTATGCCTGCCAATGGCTTCATGATGTAAAGAAAAACTGGAGCAGACTCATTCTGTTGTTTATAACCCAGATGTGTTGCCTTTGGGCTTGATGGAATAACTCGAATATGCTGCCTACAGATTAGCATACCTGCCTTTGGATGCATATAAAGTCATTAGCTATTTACAATGTTTGGACTGTTGTCCTCATTTTTGTTTTCATATTCACAACATTTAAATAAAATGGAGATAAAAGCGTCGATTGAAGTAATCCAGTGACTTAACCCAAAAGAGTTGTGAGTTCAATACCTGGCCGCAGCAGAGGTGAAGAAAAACTTGGGGAGTTACTAAGGGAAATAACTGAAACTGAGATATCTGAAAGAAGCATAGTAGAAATAAAGGGTTCACTTTGAAATTCCAATCACCTGAAGAAGGCCAGAGTATACAATGGCCAAAACATCATGAATATGACAACAAAGATGATGACAAATGACCAAACAATGTAAATGATTACAGTACCTCATCTCAGTAATATAGACAGTCATTGGCAGAGAACAAGTGCAGAGTGAAAGAAATTTGATTGCAAGAAGAGAGGATTTGCAAGTATTTGGACTTGCAGCTCTGTGATATTGTAACAGTTTGCTTTATGTTTTCCTTGTTTTAAATGACTTAGCATTCATTAGCCATACCACATCTTGGCTAATTCATGTTTTTGTTCTTTATTTGTGTTGAAATTATCCAACATTCACTGCCTTTATAGGTCATTAGTTATCAATGATGTCATGTTTTCACATTTCTTTTTTTTCAAAAGAAACAATTTGTGGATCTTTATGCCTTGATTTGTTTTAGATTAAAATTCATGGTCCATCCAATCCATTAGAAATGGCTTTCTCTGGAATGACAAATACTGGCAGATTCAGGTGAGCAATTACATTTAAATATGACTGTTTGAAATGTTCAAGGAAAAAAAAAAA
This sequence comes from Acanthosepion pharaonis, assembly GCA_903632075.3. NCBI lineage: Eukaryota > Metazoa > Mollusca > Cephalopoda > Sepiida > Sepiidae > Acanthosepion > Acanthosepion pharaonis. The sequence goes on along the minus strand of CAHIKZ030003038.1, from coordinate 143,928 downwards.
TCTTAAATTCCTACATGGAACTTTAAGCTTCATAAGCTGATATATTAATTAATCTCTATTTCCTTGGACTACAATAAATATTGTTCTTCGTTTACTGATGATAATCATTGAAAAAAAATAAGCATCACTTATCAGAATTAAATGATTAATTGAAATCTTTGGTATTTTAGCATTAAAACCTAACTCTTTAATGTCATGAAAATAAAAAGTTAAATGATTTGTACCTTAAATTTTGCCATCTTTTTTTTTAAAAAATGATGTTAAATATAATAAAATACATGTACGTAATTTAGTGTTGTTATTTCCTGTCATATTTTTAAAAAAAATATTAATCTTAACTTTTTAAAAAAATTTTTTTTATATCAACTGATTTTTGTGTTATGTAAATAAATGAAAATGTATGGATGACTGTAAAACAACTGGAAACATTTGTATGTTTAAAGTTATAATAATCATTTGATCACTGAAGTGAAGCCGTGTTGAGCCCCTTTCAGTACTTAGATAGGCAACTGCTTGTGAAAATTGGGTACTGTAAACAACCTCCTATAATCTGAAATGTATTTTGGCTTCAAATAACCGATAAAGGGGTTTATAAGTCATAAAAATCAATCAATTAATCAGCAAAGGTATAATGAGCACAACTTTAGAATTTAGAATCAACCTGAATCAGTTAAATGAAGATCAATCTACTGCTTAGACAAATGATGCTAAACTAATCAATGTTGAATCCTGAATTTGAATCTGTACTCAAAAATATCTTTGCAGGTTTTTGAGATTTGTGTTTAGCATATTTATATTCAAGGTGCAGTGCTGGTGATGTGTACATTCAAAAAAATTGGTTACTGATCATCAGGTGGTTTACTGCAAGTGATGTACTTTTTGTCAGTGGATACAATTTGAGATCAAGATTGCTCTATACCAGGAGTCGGCAACTCATTCGACCCCGCAGGCTGGATCGTGTTATAATAACGGGTTGCGGGCAGGACGAAGGCCATTAATGAAAAATTAAGGAAAATTACATATGCAGACCCCTGTCAACCTAAATATTTAAAACCATAATGAAAATAAACATTGAGAAATCAGAAAAACAAAAGAAAATCTAAAATAAAAACACCTAACAAAAAATTACTTTTTCTCAAGGAACGTCAAAAATACTTCAAAAAGTGAAAAAAAAATCAACCGAAGTGAAATGGATGACATTATGACGTCTAGGTTTGAAACTGTTATTGAAAATTGTTCCACAAATGAAGCACATATACCCATACATACGAGTACAAATAGTTGCAAACATATACACTTACGTACGTACACATGTGGTATCATCTACACATTCATGAGGCATGTATGTATAGTGCACGTATGTTTAACTGTCTTTAGATTTCTGCTACCTCCCTGGCCTCTTTCACTTTATCATTCCTTTCGCTTCTGTTATCTTTTAATGTAGCCAAGGGTCATAACAAATATGTATCCATTATTTGACATTAAACATAGGCAACGCAACTTGGTAAAATAAATCTCATGAAAGATAACTGGCAGATAGTCTAATATTTTTAGTGCACTGAGATGTGTAGACATTCTATGGAAAATGACATATAACAAATTTTATTTGAAGGTCGATGATATAGTTAAATCGAGAAGTGTTGACAGATCTGCATATTCACATTTAATCACAAGTGTTGAATATACATAAAAATAATTTATATTAACAACAGATGAATGTAGTAGTCAAAAAATATTATTTATTCAATTGAAAACATTGTTGGAATCATTTGTTTATAAATACATAGCATTGGCATTAAGCTATCACCAACAGCCAAAGAATTAATGGCAAACTTGGTGATTTTTATTAATTGAGAGTATCTCAATATTTGGTTTCAAACTTGTTGATTGCTAAGAGCAAGATATCATCAAGATGGTTATCAGTCAATCTTGTTCTCAAATTGTTCTTAGTTTGCTTCAATTTTGAAAAAAATTGTTCACATTGATAGGTACTTCCAAACAAAGATGCCATCTTTTTTGCGTGGATCACTAATTTGAAATACTTTCCACTTGGAAAAATATATTTTGCGTAAAAATCAATTAATGAAATATATTTTGAATTAAATTTTGGTCTTAATAGATCATCACACTGCATTTCTATCAATTCCATTTGAAAACATTCTGATACGGTCTCCACCTCCACATCAAATGGTGTAACAAACAATTTGAAATCGTTTTTATGCAGATGAAAGTCAGCAAAACGTGATACAAATTCGTTTTGCAAATCCTGGATAACATTCACAAATAGTTCCGAATCCTGTAGTTTCCTTGCTTGGAATGATGGGAAATGAGCATAATTTTTATTTCTAGGTTGCTGTTCCCACACCACAAGTTTTTTTTTCAAAGGCAACAATATGATTATACATCTCATTTATGAGCTGAGTTTTACCTTGAAGTAGTAAATTTAAATGATTCAAATGAGTCACTATATCCACAATGAATGCTAAAGTTGCGAGCCAATCAAGATCTTGAAAATGTGAACTATCCATGTTTACTTTTGAGAAATATCGCCACCTCTTTATGTAACGCAAGTACTCGTTTTAACATCAATCCTCGGCTAAGCCAGCGTACATCACAGAAATAGGCAAGGTCACCATATTCTGCCTGAGTATCAAACAAAATTGTTTGAATTGTCAATGATTCAATCCATGAGATAGAATCAGATTCACAGTTTTCACAACAATATCCATAATGTTTTTAAACTTCAAGGACTTGGCACACAATGTTTCTTGATGGATAATGCAATGAATTTTTATGAGTTTATGAGTAATTCCAAGGCTTTCCATATGTTCCTGTAGTAGTGTAACAAAGCTCTTTTTTTCCCTACCATTGCTGGAGCATCATCAGTTGTGATTCCAATAAGCTTCAAGAAATCAAATTTCATTTCTGTCATCATTTTTAACAAAGCTTCAAAAATGTCTGCTCTGGTTATGGTTCCCTTCATGGGAATTAACTGAATAAACTCTTCAAAAATGTGAAAAGTAGAAGTCACTCCTCGCACAAAGACAGCAAGTTGTGCAGTGCCACTTGAGTCTGTGCTCTCATTGACCGCAATGGAAAAATATTGCAATTCACTGCAGGTGTACATTATTTGATTTGCCAGGCTGTATGCAAAAAAATCAGTGAAAGACTCTTGTTTAGGGTAGATGGCAGGGGTAAGCGATGGGGGGGTGGCGCAGTTGGAGGAATCAAATAGAAAGCCGACTGAGACAACATTGTCCCTTTGAAGTTTTTGCCAGTCGGTCGGTCAAATCGGCTCTCGGTTTTTGTTTTATGTTCATTTTTTTTTATTTTTTACACTGAAATGGAGGTGATTGGGTTTTGATTGGGTTTTTGCGGTCATAGTATTCAAATTAGGTTGGGTGGATCAGAGAAAGATAACAGCAGGCCTTTTGTTGAAAGGCCTTTTTGTTTGAAAGCCTCGTCTCTCATGTTAAAAATAGTCATTGGTAATCAGGCTTGTGGGCCATAGGTTGCCAACCCTTGCTCTATACTATACTTTGATTTACTGAACAATGAAGTCTCTGTTATAGCTGAAATGTCCTTCAGTGGAACTCCAGTTGAATGATGATCACACACACACACACACACACAAAAAAAATCAGATAAACTCTTTAAAATGTATTTAAAAACATAGCAAAACTGTTGTATTTGATATTAAACATCTTTTATTTATGGTATCTACACATGGGATTATAAGTTCACTGAAAAAGTTATGTCTTTCAGAAGTTTGAGGCTTTGTTCTGGAATACAGAGAGAGAGAGAGAGAAAATATCTCTCTTAAATTTTACATTTTCTTAATGGGATTGGGTATGTGTGTTTAAGTCTCCCTACATACTCAGCAACAGCATTATACTTAGAAATTGATCACTGGTGACAGAGTTCCAAACTAACAGAATTCATGTTTTTGTACCTTTATACATAGGTTTTATAGATATCAACTACATTAGGTATCAAGTGAAATTATTCATAATTTATGTTCTCTGCAAATCAGCTAGCTGCCTATTTGTTGACAAGCAAGAATTTTATTTGTAAAATTTCTTGGCCAAGTTATTTTGTAATAAAGCAAAGATTTTTTGATGTATAGTATTTAAGTAAATATGACTCTGGTTCTCAGAAAACTTCTATTGACAAGTTTAAAGTTATCCTAGTTCTGTTTGTCATGTTAACCCCCACTTAGTCAAAAGTTTGGGTGAAGTGAATGAGGCTGAGGATTTACTCAGTGGTGAGTAGTTTAGTAAGTTATCCACTGATTCAAACCTCACCATGGTCCTTAGACTATCCAAACCAGTCTTTTGTATTTAATACTTTTAATTAGGTTTTTGGCAGTTAAATCTCCATGTGACGTCGTCCTCCCAGTCGCAGCGCCGACTGTGACGTTCTATCCTGATCTACCACGCCACCAGTTGTGACGTCCTCGTCGCGGCGCCAGCTGTTCGCTCCTCGCTGCTCCGTTCAGGTGTTGCCACTCCAAACGTGACGTCCGCCTGTCGCGTCAGTCATGTTGTCTCGTCCTGTGACGACCAACTGGCTTGGTATCGGTCGCGGCACCCAAATGTGACGTTCTAACCTTTTGCTGATTCGGGTGGGAATCTGGTTAGATTTGATATCAGCCTTGTCGTTCCCAACTCGCTTCCAACGCCTGGTTACCAAGATAACTGCATTGATCTCCAGTCCGCCTACCCACGTTGTGAATTGATCTTAGGCAGACGAGATCAAACAGTGGTTGGGGCCATAATGCAAACTGAGTTCAACGGGGGTGATACTACACAAATATGCATAAAAGAAAAATAAAATGAAAACTCAAAAAGTTCAAAGTATCAAAGAAAATCGATACATAGGACTGCATCTATCTCCCGACCCGTTCTATGGATTGTGACATGTCGTTTCTGCTAGGCAAGTTTTAACGCTTCAAGTTGTTTGCTCTCTAAGAAATTGGTGTTTCGGTGTGTCTTTGGACGAAAGTCGAAAAACTTATTTCGGTGGTCTGGTTTTAAGTCGCTCTTCAAAAGAATTGTTTTTGGGTTGAAGAGGAGTCCTAAATTTGCGTGAATCTTGGTCAGCTATCTTGAGGTGGCTTCAACTCTGGAAACTCAACTCTCTGCTGGAGCCCGAACTGATTTCTGCCTGTTGGGGCCTCGCTTTTATTGACGCTGACCAAAACCTGGGTGGGTCTGTGGGCGCCGGGGGGGGGGGGTTCCTCGATAATTCTAAATACATATCCACCTCTTTTATTTCTGGTTAGGGATTTTCCACTCTTTTCCATTTTTGGGAACCTTTCCTCACTCCCACTTTCTCACCATACCTCTGAGGGGCGTGAACTGCCCTCCCCACTTCTTTGTAGCAGCTTCTCATACTTATACTCTAGATGGGGGCGTCGACAGCCTTCTTCGTGCGTCACGTGATCACCACTTGGCCAATGAGGTCTTGGTTGGGTATCTTTCCTCCTCCTTCGTGTGTCACGTGACCACCACTTGACCAATGATGTCTTAGTCAGGCGTGAACAATCCGTGGCTTTGTTTCAGGGAAAAAAATATCTTGCTTAACTAAAAAAAAATTATCTCTTCTCTTTCCCTTTTCTTCCTTTAAATCGCAGTTATCATTTCTCTAGCCGCAAACAAACAATATGACAACTCTTGTTCTACACGTGGTGTTTGTCAGGTATTTTATCGCTAATTTATCAAGATGTGTGGTCTTCTTAACATGGCTTCAAAAAAGAAATATCCCCAAAGTTTTCAGTCAGTCTGTCGCCTCCAAGGAAGAAAGAAAAACACTTCTGGGTCCCCATTCATTTTCCTTCGGTACATATTCCTGATAACATAATTTTATTATCGCAGGCCAAAGTTGTTTCATTGAAAAAAATTCGGTCAGCGGCACTGCTTGTGTGGCATTTAATTTTTCATATCTGTCCAAAGTCCTTTTTAGTGGCCTGTTTCTCGTCACTTATCGAAATAGCATTTTCACTTGAATTTTTCCCTGGCCAGTGGTCCAGCCGTTCGTTTACCCACCTTGATAACACAGCCGCTATCAAAACACATCTGATTCCTTCTTTCTTTCCCTTTTTTTTTTACTCAGAAATTCCCTGTCATTGTAATGACACCCTTTTTCATTTGTTACTTATCAATATTTTCATTGTCTTTTAGCCGTGTGTGTGGCTGCTTATCACCTACGATTCGTCTCACCTTTCTTTCTGCCTTCTTTTCTTTCTCTTCCTTTCTCTGCCTTGTAAATGGTGCCACATCCATTCAGATTTAATCAATGATTTTTTTTTTTTTTCATTTGGTGTAATCGGTTTTGCTGGTTCATTTCCTTCACTGGAATTTGTGTTGTCTGGTGGATTTTATTCCTTGCCAGAAATGGATGTTCAACACAGTCCTTTATCCACTTCTCATAAGCCATAGCTTTTGTTGATCTGGGAAATACTTTGGTCATTCTATCACTTCAATGTCAAGCGATCTTGCTGAAAAAGGTGTAAATTTGCCAACAGAGGAAATGACATTGTTGAAATTTACTTAAAGATGAAATTTCAAAATTTCTCTGTGGCTGTTTCATCCCAATCGCATTTTTTCTATTTTGGGGGCACTGAGAGAAATGAAATGACTTCTATAGCAAATTTTCTCTACATGATGGGCATGGGTAAGGTTGCTGGTTTTCTCTGTGAGCATTCAACTTCGTCATGTACTCCTTGGGTAAACTGATTTCTCAGTGTGCATATTTCATTTATATGGACTTTGGTCTAGTATGGACATAATTAATTAGATCCTCAAACAAAGAACTTCCTGTTAAATGATCCAGATGGCCATACCATAAAGTGCTTGTCAATTTTGGCCTGAATTTTTAAGTTCCAAAATTTTCATTGAAATCAACATGAATATGCCTGTTAGGTTGATAAACAAACAAACCCTAAAGTTACAGAAAGTCCTGTGGACTTTTAGCAAGCTTGTTTGTCATGTGATGCCAACTTCCTTAGGGTTATGGAGTTGGGTCAGGGATATCAGTTATGCTGAATTTTACTAAATATTATTTAGTTTAATTAAGCTTAAACCCTTCTGAGGCTCTCCTTATAAATATTTTATGGGTTTAATTTAATATTTTTAAACTAGACTTTTTCCATTAATCTCAAATCCAATTAACCACTCTCCTATATTTTCTTCTAATATCTCTACTCCTTTGCTCAGAATTAAGTCTCTCAATGCCTCAAGTGACTAACCACTTATCATGCACTAGTATGACTCAATCAGGGCCACTACCTTGTTGCATTATGTACTTACTTGAAAAATATAAGAATGATTAATAAACTTTTGATTTTTTTTTTTTTTTTTTTTAAATAATATTTTTTCTTTCACAGGAGTGCTAAAATTGATCCTGACAGTGTGAATTGTATCAGCATTGATGAAAACCCTCAAGATCCAAGTTCAAGAATGATGGTTGCAGCATTTGTACACATGAGCTCCAATGGGCTCAACCTAGTGGCCAGGGACACTACTCTCCTGCCTCATATACCTGGGCTTCCTGCACTCATTACTATGCTTTTTACCCCTTACTGTGAATTCCGGTGAGAAATTTAGTTTTTGCATTATTATTTTTAGGAAAACGGGCATGTAATCTTAATTAGATTTGTTTCTTAGGCTGTAATTAAGTAAATTCAGACAATCCTAAAATCTTGAAAAAGAATCTACATCATACTATTTCATACTAATTGTCCGGATGAACTTTCTTTTATGGAACCTAGACATTATGAATTTAAATGTACTACTTGATCGCCATCATTTAATAGTTGAAATGGCTAGATGTAACCATAAGTTCTATGGCAACAGTTTCTTCTCTAACACTTCTCAGATCCAAATTTCCACTTCTTACTCCAGCAAACCACTTACAAACAGTACTCTCAGCTATGGCATCATCTCCATAAATTTCATATATCCTTTTTGTAGTTTGTTCCTTTATGGAAATAAAAGATTGTCAAATGATGAAAATGCATCACATTTCCCTCCATTTTTATTTTTTAACATAAAAACATTTAAATTTCACAATGTAAACATAAATCCTGTGTAAAGAAGAGTTGTAATGTAACCTTTCAGAATACGTATGTGATAAGTTTCAGTCATGTGTGAAACAAAATGTGTTCAAATGCCATAAAAAGTTACAAACTTTAGTTCCAACCAATATATAGTCTTATTCTGAAATTACCTCCATTATATTTTTTAAGTTTAACAGTATTTTATTTTTTCAACTTTGTTTTTTTATTTATTCTTTTTATGCAATACATCAACCAAAACATTATTGTTTTAACTGATGCATTCTTCATGTGAAGATGTCTTTAGCCTACTTGATGGCATATAAAACCCTTCCTTTCCATGCTTTCAGAAATTTATTTGATCTATTTCTTTTATTTTTGTAATATTTCTCTTATTCAGTTTTGTCATTTCTTTCAGAGTTAATCTCAACAAAACCCGTTATACTGGTATGATTTGTGGTTTGGGTCATGACGAAGATACTGGTTGTCCGATTTATCCTGAGCATGACATAGAGATTGAATTTGATGCAAACATTGGATATCAAGATATTATGAAGGTTTCTAATTTAAGATGTCACATTCTCTGTCTTTTAACTTTGTATAAAGGGAATAGTTTTGGTTGAATATTTAGATCAGGGTTTCCCAACCTGGGCGATTTCAGCTGTTGGGTGGGTGATGAGCAACTGAACAGAAAATGGTGGGTGATATAGGATTTTGAGTATTACAAAGGTATTTCAAAATATGCTACCTGACAAAAATATTCAAAGGAGATACGTGAAGAACCTGTATAAAAAAAACAAAAACAAGAGGCTAATTAGGAATAACCGAATCACATTCCTAGATGAGATATAAATATCTCTGCAAACAACGAATATTTTGATATTTTCTATAGTTTTGAAAAGGGTTATTAACATTCAAATAGTTCTTCAGTCAAAATAACATTTTTTTTGGGCGGGGGGGATATAAATCAGATATGGGAAGACTAAGAATTGCAAAAAAAATTTTTGCAGAATTTTTTTATTAGTTATGAGTTGTGTATATTCTTTTTAATTTTATAATTATAAACTTGTAGTGCTAACTCTATAAAACTAGCCTTGAACATAAAATTATATGGTTTTCAATGGTCAAGTTTGCTTCTATTTGTTCTTTAATACAGTAGTAGTAGCAGAAGCCGTCACATAAGTCAGCATTTTTTGTTATCTCTATTTGGTATTTTTTACTACATCAGAAAGTTAGTTTATGAACCAGTAACAAACTTTTATCAAACAATTTTAGTATGCTTTTGAATATTTACTATATAGGTGGGACGTAGAAACTTTTTCCAAGTGGACAATGATGCTAAAACGGTTGGAAACCCCTGATTTAGATGATGCCTTTAGACACTGTCTCACTATGATTTCAATTTTTAACTTTTAAATTGATCAATGAAGGTACGAATTCTTAATCTGCCAATTTTAAGTGGATTAAATATTCTGAATTAAACGAGATTTTTTTTCTATCCAGTAGATAAAACTTTTATATACTTATGAGTTTTTTGGGGGTTTTTTTTGTAATGGAGGAAATTATGATATTTTGTGTGTATTTTCTGATTTAATTTCTATACTGGTGTGTGATCAACATTGCTTGGAACAAAATCAGCATATTTTAATTTTCCAGATTTGAAGGACATTTAGGACTTGCATTTGTTTCTATGGACACCTTGTGAACATAGGGCCACAATCTCACCTTGCAAAGTGATTTTGCTGTAGTTTTAGTAAGAAATAAGGTTTTGCTCTATATGCAACTGGTGTAGATTCAGAGTTGTTCTTCTAGAATTAATTGCCAATGAAGACAAGAGAACCCAGTCTTCTTTACTATTTTACCCATTATTTAGAAGAGTATTTATGCAAAATGAACATTGCCTCAACAAGAATTTGAAGATGGCTTACCAAATCTGTTTTTTTGTGCTGCTAACCATCATTCAACCTTCCAGACTTGACCCTCTGCTCTTACAAAATGAGAGTTGGTTTTACTTTCACTTATTGGTTTGCATTTTATTGAGTTCTAAAACTGTTCCAATAAACTTACTGAGTCTGTAAGAAAGTTTCCAAACATTTTTTGTTATCCTGTACCAATGTGATTGGATGGGAAGGTGGTGTAATGGATAGCGGCTTGGTATGATAAATCGGTGAGCTGAGTTTGAATTCCAATCATGTTTGATACATTCACTTATACTCTTTGGAAAGGAATGAATCTCTTCCCCCAGATATGGGTTAAATAGAACTGGAAAAAGCATTATCTCCAAAAAGAAATGTTTATGCAATATTCACAAAGAAAAAAAAATTCTTACAATCCACAAATGTTTCTTCTTTAAATAACTCACAAAGGGTTGATGAATCATAAAAAAGTCAAATCAAATCTACCAATGTGATAGTAAATCATAGATTTCTTTTTAATAGATTGATATTATTGAATTAGAGGTTTATTATTTTGACATTGTCATTCCAGGAATTATAATTGTTTGGGATGTTCTGTAGGAAACAAAAGATGGTAATCAGTTAATATCAAGTTGGACTGGTTCAGCAAAAATTCCCAGACCAATTTTTTGGTCATCCTGGGTAAGACATTAAACTACATCCGCGTCCTGGGTAAGACGATAAACTACGTCCAGCAGCAAGGCCTCTGATCAGGAGGTTTTGAGGAGCGTGAAACCACCTCATAATTGCTGGTGTTCCCAGGTTGATATGCCGTTAAACAAAATAAACCAAACAAATTTTTTGTTATCATCTATGAGGTCTGAGATTGCCATGCAAATTTTATGCATTTGTGAGCAGTTTTTGGTGACTCCGTCAGTCATACTTTTCAGCTATATATGATACATGTGAGCAATGATAGATTTTTTTTTTTTGGCTCACACAGCTTCCAGTATAAAACAATGCTTTATATTATTAGTTTTTGAGTTATTTCTTTCATCTTATATAGTTGTTTTTTCTTGCAACTATTCAGACTATTACTCTATGGCCATTAATAATGTATTAGGTTGAATCATTGGTAATTTCTGTTTTGTGGAACCAATTGTTATATTTTAAATAATAAAGTTGTTAAGCAAATGAATGACAAAGGGAAAAAATTCTCTGCAACATGTTTTATCCTTTAGGACTTCATTAGACACCTTGTTTAGAAATCTACATGATCTCATAATTGCTATATTAACCACTTAAGTGTAATTACTGCATACATATAACTTAATATGTTTATAAATGAGAGGAAAAAGTGAAAAAATAAATTGAGTGTTTTTTTCTTTTTCTTTTGATCATTTCACCTCAAGCAAGTTAGTAAAATGACTAAAGCATAAGAAGTTACTGAGAATGAACGAAGCTAAGAAAACATTGAGGAGAGAGATGACATTAAAAGAACAGGATTCAAGGAAACATAAAATGATGATTAAAATTTCATTTGAATTTCTGAAGAGTGTAGTTGACAGGAAAGCATGAAACCAGAAGAGAGGTCCACATGTGAGAAGTACTAGAGAAGAAACTATTAGCATAGAACTTACAGCTATATTTAGCAATTTCAACAGTAACATGATGAGACATGGTTGGCAATCTAGTAGTGCCTTTAAATTTATGGAGTTGAGGTACCAAAATGGAATACACATCAGAACAGTTAACATGAAAGTATTTATAGAAAAGACACAGGGCAACTATGTTATACCAGGGGGGAAAGTGATTGAAGTCAAAATGCCAGCTCAGCTCCAATGAGATTGCAGATTCTTCTAACATACTGTTTGAGTGAGATGCTCCCAAATTGTTTTTCAGAGCATGATAGGAGAAAATGTATAGAAGATTGATATTATCTATTACATTTTTGTAATCTATAGAAAATATCAACTCTTGTCAAAAAGTCTCAAAGCTGTAGGTGCCAAAGGAGCTATGGAGGCAAGAATTTGGATGAAAGGCTCCATTCAGCAATATGCAGAAAATGAAGTAAATCTTCAAAGATTTTTAATTTCAAAACTTTTAGAAATACTGACTTAATATTTGGAATTTTTCCATCACTTTCATATGAAGAGGAGACAAAGCAATAGCTAGGGTTCTACAGAAATATGCTGAGGATACCATGAACAGAGCATGTGTACAGCAAGGACATTTTTAAAAAAAAAACGGAAACTAAAATGACATTTAGAATCAGAAAGCGTTAGATAAAATTTGTTGGAAATATAAAGAGTTAACAGGGCTTTGAAAATTTGACACTCACAGGGCATTGAAAGCAAGTGGGAGAGATGAGAACAGTGACTTACAAGCTTGTGATTAACAAGCTTGCATAAATAGATGGCAAAACAGAATGAGGCAGATGGTAAAGGGACAAACACTGCTTAGAGGTACAAAAGGACAGGAAGCTGTGGTAAGCTTTAAGAGACATGGTGCATGAAAGAAAAAGGTATAGACGTGTGAATTTTTTCCAAGAGAATCTGAGAGGGAAACTTTAAGAGCACTGGGTAGTTTGATATGAAGTGGCCCACACATATATGTAAATAGTGTGGTCATATAAATCAACACTGCATGGTGACTAGCAGTTTCATGCTTTAAGAGATCATCAGACCAGAAACAATGTACTATATTTTCTTGTGTATAATATGACTCCATAATATAGCCATCCCTATGTAATATACTTTAAATGTTGTACCATATTATCTATTAAAATCTCAATGTTGTACACATATTTCAATAAAATATTTTAATTTTTCACGATATTAAGGAATGAATAAAGAGTTTAGCTATTGCATGTTTCTTCTAATTTCTGTTTCAAAACATGCTTTAAAATTTGGGGCGAAAGGTGCTTTGTTGTAACATTAATATTATTCCAGCTCCATGCTTTCCAGCCAACTTTAATTCATAAAAATTTAAATGCAATGTCAATCACTATCGACTGTCCTCCTGATTACTCTTTTCTCTTTCCACTCATAATTAATGTTTCTGTTCCTAATTCTTTCACACTCAGTTATCCCTTGTGTCTTAATATCTTTCTACTTTGCTTGGGATGAAACCAATTAAAAAAATAAAAAGGCAAACAAAAAAACATGACAGATCTTGTGAATTACCTTTATTCATGTTTTTAATAAATTTTGGTGAATTTCCTGACTTTGAGACTAAAGACTGATTCTGGTTATGCGAATTTCCAAAGAACAAATATTACCGACATGTCAAATTCCTTTTGTAAACAATTGTTATTAATTCCTGTCTATTTTGTTTTTTTATTATCTATTGTGCTGAGTGTATTTGCAATCTTGCTGTTTCCAATAAGCAGTGTTTTAAGCTGAGTAAAAATTTCTGAAAACGTGTGCTTGTGTATAATGCAACCACACTTTTTCACTTTTAATTCTTATATTATGCATGAGAAAATACAGTATTAAATATATCTTATAAATATGTGTGTATTGTGTCAACAAGAAATATGAATTTTGAGATACTTTGGCCTGTCAATTTTGTTTTTATATTCAACTTATTTCTATTTACTGAGATTTTTCTCTAATAAAAATGTTTAAAACCCTAACCCTGATGATGAATAACCTGTGCACATAAAATCTGACATATTAAGTTAATACTGCCTCATTGTCACTTGTACACTCAGATCCTAATGGGTTGTATATGTTAATTTCTCTCAATATTTCCAGCTGTTTGTAAGGTTTATCTTTTTGTCCTTTAGCTAAAATAGGTTTTCTGTTTAAAAACACATTGGATTTAATGAATAATATCTTTTAGTGAATGTCAAAGAAGATTTTACAAAATAACATTCACACATACACACACACATACATACATATATATATATATATATATATATATAATCGTATATTCTTTGTCTTTTTTTTTTTTTTTTTTTAGGTCAATGCTGTCAGATTGGCTATAAATATTGTGATTGGGTCACAGACATCAGCCAGTAGCTGGGGACCTAATTCTATTGTTAGTCTCCAGAACACAGCACGTCTGAAACTATTAGAGTAAGTTTGTGTGTTTTCTATAGCAATTTGTTGCTTATTGGTGTTGGGTTCAAGAATGAAGGATAATTTCACTCATAGTGATACTAATTTTTGACTTAAACTATAGAATTAATTGAATTGACAAATTCTGTTCATAAAATGTAGAAATACCATAAAACTTTGCATCTTTTTAAATTGATTTTTTTAATTTGCTCATATTTAGTGACATTATTTGAGTAGGAACAATCAGCCATGGCTATATTTTAGTGCTGACTGTACCACTACTCCACCATTACATTTTAATCATTTTCTGTACTAACAAACTAAATATTTCTGGGCACATGGGAAAATATATTTGGTGATTAGTACTGAATTTTCCATTTTTTAAAGTTTCAAGTTTGTATGTTATGCATGGAAAATTAGGAATTAAGGAAAATATTACTATGATTTCTATACAGAGAATAAGGAGATGGCTCATCTTACAAATACACCCATCTGCATTTTGTGTTTGTTCAACACCTACAGAGCCGACCTGTAATTTAAACTCTTTTACTTTCTGCAGTGCAATCCTTCAAGCTTCCCCCTCCAATTTCACATATTTATTGTCTTCAGGAACAGCATAATATTGACATGCATTGTATTTTTTAACTGTTGAAATTGCAGTATCACAAAATAAATAAGACATTTTACCACTGTTAAACACTAAAAAAATATTACTATTCCCATTCATCAATGAAGGTCCCATTTTATTCTTTCAAGGTTCGATTTTTGGACATAATGGGTTAATAGAGAAATGATTTTATTCTGAAAAGATAAATATTAGCAAACACAAAGAACTAGGCTTATATATGCATTGTTGTTATTGAAAGTCATGTTAATTATCTGCATCAAAGATCAGCATGCATAATCAAGATTATTAAAAAGATACTATGAGCAGTTAAAATATGCAGGCATTGTCAAGTTGTATTATAGTAAAGGAAAGTATAGGAAATTTTATGTTGAAAAGAGAAATTTTGATGGCTTGCTTAGGGAAATATAGTTGTGGGAAGCTGGCAATGCTGCTCAAAAGCAGGGTTGTGAAGCTGACATCTAAATCTTCAGCTCAACTCTGACTCTGGCTCCAACATTTTGAAATTTCTGATTCTAGCTCCAGGTTGTCTCAAAGTAATGATTGATATACCTTACTGAAATTGAATCTTGCCCATTGCTATTCATAGCAAATAATAGATGGCTATTGATCTAAATACTAATTAATATACCTCTGCCTTTGTTAATCTCTTATTATTATAATTAATCAATAATTGATTATTGATACCAATATAAAATTGGCAACACATTTTAGTCCAACACAATTATCTTTTTGTTAACTATAATTTCACTGTTTCAGTGAAAATTCTAAAGAACAAATGTACAAAAAATATCAAGTTTGTTGCTAATTGAAGTGGTGTGAGATTAGTATTTGAAAGGTGATAGAGGAAAAGAGTCATAGTTGAAAATATTTACTTATTCAGGTTGAGAAGTAGTAAGTAGGCTGGTAGCAAGATGGTGTATAATTTTACTAAGGAGTTTTTTTGTTGGTTGAAGGGAACGGAATTTGATTTTTTTTTTATATTTGAGCAGTCCTTTGTTCAGTTATTCTCGTGCAGTAGAAGTTTTTCTTTGTAAGTTGAGTCGTAGAAATAAATTCCTCAATGTTGTGAAAGGTTCCATGCTTTGAGTGTTTATTGGCTCCCAAGTTCATTCATATATATGGTCCATTGTTAAAGATATTAGAAAATAGTTGGCTCAGCCTATTGCCCCAGGAAATAACTGTCTCCTGCCATGCTTTATCTTTATAAGAGTTAGAGTAGATTAAAAATTGAGTATTGTTTCCATGGTCTTCTAGAGAATGACTTAATCTCTACTCTGCAGCCTCTTTCCCCACAGTTGCAGCATTACAAGCCTATCACTACTCTATTGCTATATCCATGGCAAATGTTCAACTGGCATCAATTCTTTAGTCACATCAGTTCAGATCTTTACTACTGGGACACTCCATGCTACATCCATGGAGTTGAATCATCTTCATTTTCTCCATATACCGAATGTAAGGTGAAAGTTTAACTTGGCTTTTTCTTGTAAACTTTTTTAGCCTACAAATTGATTATACTTTTCTGCTTGCAACATTGACAGTGATGACAAGCTGTGGAAAACCAAGGGGAGTGCTGCGCTGTTGCGGTGGTAATTTTATCAGAGAGATGTCTTCAGTTGCATCTGCAAATGTACTACCTCTTCCTGCTAAAGCTGGATGGATAAAAGCATGATCCATTATATATAGCAAGCTGTTTTTTCTTGTACATTTTGTGTGGCTTCAACTTTCACCTCTCTAACTTGAAAGTCTGCAAGAGTTTCAAGACTGGCACATCTCACCAGTGCATAATAGCATAACTCCTCATTATTCCTTAAAAAAGTACACTGAAATTTTTTTTTCTAGTTCTGTAACAGCTTCTTCCTGTCATCTTAAATCAGCAGTGTATATTAGCAAACCGCCTGACTCTTTTTGAAACACAAATCATTGGGTGGCCTTGAACTACTCTTGATATCGGAATGGGTGGAATGAACTGGCTTTCCCAAATACTATGTCATATCTTTGTTTTCATTTGTTCTGCATGTAAACAAAAGGAATAAAAGTGTCATGATATTGTAGAGTCAACCAAACATCTATAGCTATGGAGCCCCTAACACAATATCCATGGGATCCCAGAAAGCCTTTTGCTACTCCATTACTATTTTCATGGCAAAGGTTTGGGAAAAGTACATTCCTTATTTCCACCAGTCCAGAGCTTTACAGCTGGGACCTGTCAGAGTTAACTCATCCTCATTCCCTTTGTATTCCATTGGTAAGGATGCAGTTCTAGAACTGTTTCATAGTGGAAAATACTCCCAAGATAGTGCTTTCCTAATAACTATAATCTTAACCTCTTCAAGTCTAAGGTAAACCATTATCTATCTTACATATGCTCATAATATGCACCCCTTACTCTCTCCTTGTATATCCTTACAAAACCTCGTTTAGTAACCCTCTATCTTGAGTGGCTCTTGGGCACTATTGCTCATCCAATACAAAATTGGATGAACAATAGTACTTAAAAAAGGAATGTATAATAACATATGCTGGACTGTTGTAGTGAGGAATGTATATTTTATTTGTGTACACCTGGTCAATGCCATGATGTGTAGGTAAGCACATCAGTGACCACAGACACCTAAGGCATGAATCCAGGTAGAGTTGACTGCAGGTGTAGATCTTTGTGGTAGTAGCAAATATTTAAACAAGACTTTCAATGAGTCGTAGATAAATGTTCTGTATCAATGGTGGCTGAGTGCATGTCAGTCATAAGATGTGGCAAAAGTCTTTACAATAAGTACCAGTGCTATTATAAAGAAAAAGTTCCTGTATTTGTTGGCCAGCCTTTTGTTGAAATGAAGTGGGATTAATATTCCAGAAGCAGAACACTAAACACTGCCGGTTGCAATGTTGGTGGTGTTTTGTTGCTTCTTGGGTGAAATTGCAGCAATGCAAGTGAGTACAAGTATATTGCCAACAGAAACAGGATGAATTCTCTCTTCTTCATAAAGGATTGTGCCCATGGAATCTGTTCATCCAGAGATCTGGAAAAAGGTACCTGTGGAGTACCACAACTTCATGATCCTAGAAAATCCAGGTATAGATTTTGCTGCTTCTGATTTGGTCCACACTCACTGTCTGCAACAAGTCTTCAAGATGTAGTCTTTTGTTGATGACATCAGTGTAGGTAAGAGAAGTTAGACTATTAGATCCATACCTTCAGAAAAAGATTGATTCTAAGGATCAATTTGGTTAGAGTGAAGAACTTGGTTTGAAATTTGTACTGATGATGCTTTCATTATCTCAAATGGGTAAGAATGGTAATATTAGACATTTTTTCTTATAAGGAAACATTCAGTATTCATTGACTGAGTAGCCAGTACCTCTTTTGGTTGAAATTTATAAATTCTGCAAACAATTTTTTAGGAAAATAAGTTTCTCAAGTCGAGTAATTGTTATTGCTCTTTCTAGTATTGATGGGGATTTCCTTTCTAACTTTTTGTGCAAAGTAGTGTGGAATGCCAACATCTTGATTATGTTATTATTTTTTCAAGTTACATGTGCTATTCATTTTAGTTGTTACTGTTGTAGAAAGTAATCAAATGATGTGGTTTCTGTTCTTTGTGATTCCGTAGCACTAGTCCATAAGGTTTGAAGAAGGATAGTTCTCACTAAGACCTACAGGCTGTATTCACGATGTTATTTTTAAGCATTGATCTGAGAAAGTGGTTGTATACAGCTGACAGTTTGACTGATAAATATGTACAGTAACATTGTGTTTTATATAATAGATTGTTTTTTGAACTCATGTCTTTTAATTCCTACTATCATCAGAGCTGACAAAAGTAAATTAATCTCCAGGTAAGAAATTAGTAAGTCATCAAGTAAGTAATAATAGAAAATATTAAAGTTATATCTTTATTCTATTTACATTATTTACAGTGTTTAGACTGTTGTCCTCATCTTTATTGCCATATTCACAACATTTTGGTGGTTGTACACTCCAACTTTATTCAGGAAGTGTCTATATTTCTAAGATGAGAACAACAGTCTGAACTATTTACATTATTTACATTGTTTGGACTGTTGTCCTCATTTTTATTGTCATATCCACAGCTGTTGTACACTGTTTTTATGTTTTGTTTTTGTAAGATTTAATGAATTAGAATTTTATTGGAATCTTATTGAAAAAGAAAAAAGTTCACTTTTCTAATAGAAGGGGTGAAATTATTTCCTAAAATTTTAATTTGGGCATATATTTTTTTTCTCCTTTAGCTTGATGAAGACAAGGAGAGAAAGAGTTGAGCCTTATCCTGCCTGGCAACCATATGAATGGAATTTGGTGAATATATTTTTGCTTGTTCTTTTTTAATCTCTGATTACCAAAATCAAAAAGAAATGTAGGATAGGCTTCTTAGGTCTTGTGAAAATGCAATTTTGTGGAAATTAGTATTTTGAATATTCTTTGGATCACTCTTTATACCATACTAAAGGGCAAAGATTGTCATAACTTTTGACTTAAAATACTTCAAATACTCATTTGGTTTTGGATGTCTTTCACAAAATCTGTTATTGTAGGTATTTATTTTTTTACAGTGAGATTTACCTTGCATAAGGCTAAAGAGCCACTCAAGGTAAAGGGTTACAGAGTAAGAGGCATCACCTCAAGCAAGGTGATAATGCCACCAAAGATGTAAGGAGTCACTGGAAGTGAAACAGAAGGAAAAAAAACTTTAGAGGGAACGGGAACACATTCCTGAACAGGAAACAAAGAATAAACCTCTACTTCTGTTCAAAAGACCTGGGAGGGGTGTTAACCGGATGATGGGCAAACATACTACTCTTATTGAAGAAAAAAAAATGTAAATAAATAGTAAATAAAATTTCCGAGTTTTATTCAGAGATGTTAAAGTATAGAGTTGAAGTAGACTTTAGAAGGAACTAGAAACCCAATCCTAAGCAGGAAACAAGGGATAAACCTCTACTTTTTTTTTCAAAAGAATGTAGAGGAGAGTGAACTAGATGTTAGGCAAACTTACCTACTCCTGTTGAGAAAAAATGTAAATAAATAAATAAGAGATTGGAATTCTATCAAACACAACGAACAAGTGTTAAATCCAAGGCAATCCTTATATCAGGCCTGTCAACCATGCAACTGGGGTCCATGAATGGTGGCTGATATGTGGAGACCTAAGTTACTACTAAATAACAATTAGTGTGAACATTTTTAGTAAGGAACTTGTAAGTAATGTCTAGTAATTAGTTAATTAGCAACTATATATAATATTAGGAAGCATCTTACAATTATTGACTTATTTCCATAAATGCGAATGTACAAAGAAAGATCAAAATTCTATAAAATAAATAAATGCACAAAAATCACTTTAATCCCCATAAATTAGACATTTTTAGATGATATTGAGAAAATAATGAGTTAATTTTGTTTATGCCAATTGATTACAGAAAATATAAAATTGTATAATACAACCAGGAAGTAATTTCAACATTTTACAAAATCATGTATCAACAAAGTCTGAAAATACTTTACAAAAAGAAACAATAATTTTGATAATCTTTACAAAATTTATTGTGATATTTGTTACATTTACAATTTGTTTCACTGAAGATGAAGAAAATACTTATTTTGCTATGATAAATTATAGATATTATCAGTATACATAGTTTTAAAAATTAAAATCAGTTTACGTTAACAAGAACACAAAAATAATTAACAGGATAATTTGGAGACTTAACTAATTAAATATATGTAAAAAGGGGAGAAATTGAAAATAAAAATATATCCAATATCCCTGTGGTTTCCAGTGTAATTTTAAAATTACTACAATCTTCAAAAATGTTCATATTCTTTATGATAAAAACTAGTATTATTAAATATTTCCTCTTCTGTGGGACAATCTTTTTTTTGTAACATAGCCTGCTACATACAAAAGTGACATTTTAATATCTTTAGGGATCCTAGTTTCAAGGTCTGGTAAGTTACCAAATGTTTGATATCCTATTTCATCCAGCAAATATCCACATCTTGAGCAATTATGGCCTGGATCAAAGCTGTATTCTTCGACATTAACATTTAATTTAGGAAGTAGTTTAGTTTTTTTTACGATATAAAATTTTTTAATAACATTTTAAACTGTTATAAAATATGTACCTCCAGAACTTTGTCTTAATTTTTCAAATAGTCTGTTGTAAATTCACTAAGCATAACAAAATTAAACCCATTACTTAGCAAATATCTACAAACATCAATTAAGCCATTGCATGTATGTTCAGTGATTAAACTAGTATCTCTTGTTAATGATTTAATTCTTTTTCCTTGATTTCCTCCCATTCTTTTTGTCATTTTTCCAGAATTAGAAAGAAATAACAGATGTTCATCATCTAAATCTGATATCTTTTTCAGTGGATCATTTTTCTTAGTGCACCATATATTTCTTTGACACAGACAATTTTCCAGAATTTAAAACCTTTTTCAATGAAATTAACTTTCTGAAGTATCCTCTCCATTTAATAATTGGTGTGTTTTAATGGCAGCTACATTTTGATCACAAAAACTTTTAAACAATGGGAAACATTTTGTCACTGAATAGGTTTTGAGTAAACTGCTGCCTCATTTAGTTTCAACAGCTTAACAAAGTGAATTTTTTTATACTCAAAAAGACCTTTTACAATTTCCCATTTTTCTCTCATGTTTTTGCCTTCAGAATAAAACGGTAATTCAAAAGTAGGTTCAGTAATTCAATTATTCCAATTATTTTTAAAAAGATGGACATAATCAAAAACTAAGTACAAGCCATTTTTAGCTATCAAAAGCATATTAAAAACAATGTCAAATTTTGGAAAAAAAGATTGATGTGTCCTGTTATTGTCAGAGACTTGACCGTTTGATTGCATCAAGAATATATAAATTTTTTTAATATAAAAAAATTGCCTCTAATTTTGAAACTTAAATAAAAATTTTTGTCCGCCGTTTAAACATTTTGCCATGATACTCGATGCTGTTTTTGTTAATCCCTCAAAATTTTCAGCCAACCCAAATAAGTTTCTGCCATGATACCTTTCTGCCTTGGTAAACACACACCACCTGAACGAATATACTTTTTCCTGATTTTCAAAGATTGCACTAAAATATCACCAAGAAAATTAAAGTCATCTAATTTTGAAACTTCTGATGTCAATGCTTGGTAATGTTTTCACAATGGGTAACTTAAAATTATCCTGAAGTCTCTTATATAATGACTGAGATATAACAAAATATTCAAATGCCCTGATAAGAATATCAGAATCATAATATGAAATGAAACTCAATTGTACCCCATTTTTATATAGCCATTTTGATCCCTGGGATAAATTCCCTGGAGCTTGTCAATACTAAAATGTTTGATAAAAAAAATGAATTGTCACGATTTTAAAAAAATTTTAAATTAAAAAAGAATAGTAAAAAAAAGTGGGAGAGGAAAACAGGAACAAATAACAAATAAAGGAAAAGGCATTTAGAGTGAGATAGAAAAAAAGAAAAAGAAACATCCAAGTAGAGGGGGGTGGAAACAGGAAGACAGAACAATATACAAGTCTATACAGAAGTTAAAAATGGTTGTAGATTAACAATGACCTATGCTAACTCTTGTTCAAATGGGAAAAAAATTAAATAAGAAAATACAATCATTAAAGTTAAGAAAAAGAAGGGTTTTAAAGATTGTAGATAAAGAAAAGTTAGAATTTAATATTAAAACTATTATTTAATTTTAATATTAAACAGAAGAATTTAATATTATAATAAAAAATAAGACATTATTAGTATATAAACAAGAAAAACCTGAATATTAAAAATAATAAGATAAAGGAAGAAATTAAAATAAATAGATAAGTAATAGCCCAAAAGAAAATTTTACAAAAAAAGGGAAAATTTTTTAAATAAACTAATAAAAGGCAAAAATTAGGTTAAACTTAAGATTAAATTTAAAGATTATATAATTATAGATTAAAATATAAAGGATTAGAGAGAATCATATGTGTTAAAAAATAATTATAGATTAAATTATACTAGATAAGGCAGATTAAATATACATTAACTTATAAATTAAAATAGATAAAAGCATAAAGAGTCCTTTTATAGAGGGAAAGTTTAATAACAAATAACTAAGGCTACCCCCCCCAAAAAAAAACAAAACAGCTAGCCATTAAACAGGTAAATAAAAGTAAAATTAACTCCTTGATATACTTTTCAGTTAAATGGCATTCTCTTTTT
Source organism: Acanthosepion pharaonis (assembly GCA_903632075.3). Taxonomy (NCBI): domain Eukaryota; kingdom Metazoa; phylum Mollusca; class Cephalopoda; order Sepiida; family Sepiidae; genus Acanthosepion; species Acanthosepion pharaonis. The sequence goes on along the minus strand of CAHIKZ030003038.1, from coordinate 121,040 downwards.
CAACTGGACTCTGGTCCAAATACCATAACAGGTTCAGTCCTGTTAAGAAACAAATGAGAATATTGAATGTTCTCATTTTCTTATTGATTTTGCTCTTTTTATCCTGGCCTCTGATATATGATGATATATTTTTTTTCCAAGACATTTCTTATTTAAAATTTCTGCATATATTATTTTAATTTGATTTTAGTTTGAAATTGTTGCTAAATTATTAACTAACCCTGGCCTAAACCTTACACTGAAGGCACATAAATGGTTACATTTAAATGTCCTGATAAATCTTCAGTTCTGGATTAAAAATGAATATAATCCTAGTCAAAACAAACCAAATATATATTTAGAATAAGATACACTTGTTATTCTTAAAAGTTTAATATAAAGTGATTAATAAATTTTCCTAGTCAAAAAAAAAAAATTGACGGAGGTGGTGGTGGTTATACATAATAATTAAGGCTGCTAAAAGTCCATTTGCAAAAATTCCCACGGGTAATTATATATTCTAAAAAAAAAAACAAAAAAACACACATCTGTTACATTAAAACAAATGTTTGTTAACTTGAAGTAAAGGTTAAGCTGGTGTCATCTGCTTTCAATAAATTTTTATGCTGTTTTTTCTAATTAAAAAAAAACAACAACAAATCTGCTACAATCAATTTCAAATTTTTTTTGTTCCAAAAGTATTATTTTTGTTTTTTAAATAACAAACCAATTAAAATACAGAAAAAAAAAAAGTATATAAACTTTAACATTTTTTAACAGAATGTTACACTAAAGTATAATTCATTACTACTATTGCAATATAAAAAATGGAATATTTTGCTTCATTTTATTTTCTAATTTAATGACAATAAATAATTCAAGTGTATGCAAATCATAAAATATACTAAAATTCTTTTTCATTTTAATCCAATAATTCTCTCACTCTCTCTTTCCCACTCTCTTTTTATGCTTAATATTGCTCTAATGGATAAAAAGTGGAAATTTGCTATTCTAAGTTAAGAGAGCATATTGTTTATGATTGGAAAAATGTTTATAATTTTAAAAACAAATAGGCTCTTTATTAAATAAAATGATTGCCCATGAATTCTTATAATCTTTTCATTTTAAATAAATATCAAAATATCAGTGGACATTGAAGTCAACAGCCAGTTATATCAGTCTGTCACATGTTAAACACATTTCTTTCAGCATGAAGATTATGTTAAAGTATGAAACATTCTTTTCCACTGGGTGTGGTGTTGATCTCACTGAACACTTATGTTATATATATGTGTAGTATTGATGCCAATGTCCACTTATATGTGTGTGTATGTATATATATATATATATATATGTGTGTGTGTATATGTATATGTGTGTATGTATATATATATATATGTGTGTGTATATGTATATGTGTGTATGTATATATATATATATATGTGTGTATATGTATATTTGTGTGTGTGTGTGTATGTATATATATATATATATGTGTGTATATGTATATTTGTGTGTGTATGTATATAAATATATATATATATATATGTGTGTATATGTATATTTGTGTGTGTATGTATATAAATATATATATATATATATATATATATATGTGTGTGTGTATATATATATATATATATATGTGTGTATATGTATATTTGTGTGTGTATGTATATATATATATATATATGTGTATATGTATATTTGTGTATGTATATATATATATATATATATGTGTGTGTATATATATATATATATATGTGTGTATGTATATTTGTGTGTATGTATATATATATATATGTGTGTATATGTATATTTTGTATGTATATATATATATATATATATATATATATATATGTGTGTATATGTATATTTGTGTGTGTATGTATATATATGTGTGTATATATATATGTACATCTTGAGGTGGTGCAATGGTTAGCAAGCTTATCTCGCTGGAACAATTACGACATTACAACTGAGTAGTGAGTTTGATCCTCACTAGGTGCCCCTACTTTTGGCTTTGTGCTATATTTAAGCTACATTTGGAAGCATTTGTAAATTCACTATATATATATATATATATATATATATATGGTATTGTTATCAGGCTCTTTTCAAAAGTGCCACATATTGGAATTGCCTCTCCAGGTTGATAGTACCACAGTGACCTTTCTGATAAACTGACTACAATGAGATTTGAACCTGGGTCTCACTTGGCCATGTGCCTATAAGAGAATAAAGTGTTTTTTACAAGAGGATCAAATAGGTAGATTCATTCCAAGGGTATTTGCATGAAAGTGAATATCACAAACCCAAGTGGAACTTGGTTCTCCGATTTCCAATTCTGAGCTGTTATCCATTACACCACCTGTACCCCCAAGCTTACAGCGCATGTTAGTTCCAAGTGTTCACCCATCTAGGTACTGACCAGGCTGAATGTTGCTTAACTTTGATGATTGCCTAAGAATTGGAGTTTCAACATGATATGGCTGTATAATGGGTGAAAACTGCTGAACAAAAACAGTCGTTGAAATAATAAAAATATATTTTGAAACCGGTACCCTATTCACCACTGAGAATGCATTTACTAATGTCGCCAGCTGTGCAAAGTTTAACTGCTATTTTTCCCTAGTTATATTCAAAGTTAAATAATATAGATAAAATTTAGTCTGTTAAAATGTCAACTTATGAGACATAATTTATTTTTCTTTCTGATAATATGTTATGCATTAATACAATTGTTAATGGAAACTATGAATAGCCGCTTGGGACAAGAAGTCTGCAAGCTGAGTGTGAATACCTGTTGAGTTTATTACATTCATTTTCACATAAGTAAACTTGAGAAAAGTATGAATCCATTTCTTATTCCCCCAGCTATGGGTTAAATAGTAAGACAGACTGGACTCTTCAGTCTTGGCTGGCAACCAGTCTATGAGAAGGACAACTCAAATTAAAAAAAATGATTCGGCACGGGGCTAGCATCTTTATCCCATGAAAAACTACATGATATAGAAACTGCAGCAACAGTGTTCATTGTATTGAAGTTGTGGCCACATGCTCTACAGTAGGGGTATATGCGATTTGAGAGAATGAAAACTATACTGAGAATATCTGGTAACAATACTATAATACATAAAATTACAAAAGTCCCTTTGGCACATGGCTAACTGTGTCAAAACTTGAATAAAGATCTTTATATTAGTTTTTTAGATTAAGACACAATTGTCGTGAATTCTTTTGATTATATTTTTAATTCTAGAACTTCCTTATTCAGTTGCAGCATTTAGTGGACCTGATTTCTGGTTCTTAATGATATCACCTCATTTACTGATGGCTCAAATGATCACAGTCCCTTTTAGCTGTCTGGCCAATTCCATATGTGGAAAGAAATTCATAATGTTATTCACATACACTAGAATGAATTTGAAATATTTATTTATCTATTTGTGACAAAATGGGCCCTGAACAGATAGGATCATGACACCCACAAAGTAAAGTCAGGTTTAAATGATTTTTATCTTGGCTTGGTTGTATAGCAACAGAAAAATCAATGTAATCAATTGCTGTCCACAATGGAGGTATGGTTCTACAGAAGGATGCTAAGGATACCGACTGAATGTGTGAGCAATGATGAAGTTTTGGAGAGGATGCAAACAAGGAAGAAGCTTATACTTAACATCAAGAAGAGGCAGCTAAAATTTCTGGGACATCTAATGAGAAGGAGGGCTTGGAGAATCTGATACTCATGGGTGAATAAATGGAGAGAGAGACAAGGGAAAGCACCATGTGACATACCTAGCAGGCGTAAACAAGTCATTGACAGAACAGGGTCTGGGAGAAGTAGCAAAGGGACAAAACTTATTGGGAGCTACAAAGAATAGATGGAAGCAGAGAGCCATGATTGTCTATGGCTTGAAGAGATGCAGCACATAAAAGAAGATATACATACACACATACACGCACATTACTGACAAATTACATTCTGATGTAAAAGCCACTCCTTCTATTTAATCATTTTTTAGTCTTCTCTCTATATCTGAAGAGTGAGAGTTGAAAACTGGTCAGGTTTGTTTTTCTTCCCATCTTTATTGTCTACATCAAACAAATTGCACTATAATTTTCTTACTGAACATTTATTTAGTTGGGTTAGCAAGTCAACATTGCGAATAATCAATGTTACATGTATTAAGAAATCTATAACTATAAAACAGATGATGTCTGTGTGTATGTATGCTATTTATGCATGTCCACATTTATTGACCGTTTTCAATGAATTTTTACACATGTTGCAAATTTACTACGGTAGGTCAAGACCAACTTTTCAATCCATAGGCTTCTGGGTTTTGGCAGAAAAATCAATAAAACTGAAGGTGGGTACAACTTTTTGCAAAGGCCAAGTCAAAGTTACATGCGAACAGAATTTTTACCTGATGAGCTGATGTTCTTTGCACTTAATGCAAAACATAGCTCATGTTACAAGGTTTATGTAGAATGCTTGATTGTTTTCCTGCAGCATTGGCTTCACACAAAAAAACATGAAAAAATCGGGTTTTTTGTATTACTTAAAATAAAAACTTGAATAACTTTCACATTTTTTATCCCATTTTCTTCAAACATGTCGCAAAAAGTTTGTCATCATGCAAGAAATAAGATAGTTTGGTTTTAGTCCTGCTTGCTTCCCTGCGTATAACGAAAAACCATGAAAAACTATTCAAAAAGCCTGTTTTTTGGCCATGACTCTGGTTTTTCATCCAATACTTTCCAAATTTGCAATGTAAATATGATTCCATTCTAACTTGGCATTCGAATATCCTTTGATGCAAAGATTGTTTGAGAAGGATTATTGAAGTGTTAAAAGGGGAAAATTTACAAAGAAACTTTTATCAATGACAGCTTTACAGTAAAGGTTTGAAGGAGATGAAGTGTTCATGCATTTGCACTTGCAGTTGAATCAAGCTCTTACACTTCATCCCTGTTTTTGTTTAATTATTATATTTGTGAACAATGCCATACTATTTGAAAATTATTATGGCCATAGGAAATTTACTGAATATCTAAAACATTGAAACAATTTAACCCCGAGCAATGACCACACAAAAAGGCTTTATTGATGGAATTCCTTTAAGAACAACAATCAAGCACTTGTGAAGGACATACCATAAAAAGATGAGGTGAGGAGTAGCTTAGTATACCAATGGATGATGCAGGCAGACATTTCTAGACATGGGAGTGCAGGTATACAGGGAAGTGCAGTTATACAATTGCAGCCATGTACACCTGGGCAATGCTGGATACTTTGGCTAGTATCCAATATAATAAAAATGTTTAAATTAAGCATGAAAAATCATTTATATCACTTTAGTGGAGTTACTTGTGTTGATATTTGATTTCTCCTAAATGTGTGTAGTGGTGTTGTGGAAAAGCACATTCTATGTAACTTAAAACTATTGAGTTTTTATCTTATTACAGCTGTCTCCGTCAGACTACCTGAAACCTGACTATGTTGACAAGACCTGGGATTTGGTGCATAACCTTCATCATTGTGTTGCCTTGGTGCCTGAAGATGAAGACGATGATAGTTCTGTTGCTTCAGCAAGTAGCAGTCACAATGAAAATTTAATAAAGCATGCTGAAGAACTTCGCAGAATCTCTCTCCTGTAAGTCAACCTCAATTTTAGTACTTTATGTTTGTATTTGTTGTTAAGCATGTCTTAGATGAACTGTCCATGAACTGAGTGCTTCTCTAATGGAACTAATTTTGAAATTTATAAGTTGCAGGTAATCAATTTACATTATCTGTAAAACAGTATTGTGTGTGTGTGTGTGTGTGTAAGTGCATTGTGTGTGTGCAAAAGATTCCAGAAAAAACAAACTTGGTGTAGGATTTTAATACCGAACCATGAAAATTTATATTTTGTAAGAATGTAGGTCAGTGGTAGAATAACACTAAAGGAAATTGAAATTAAAGTTTCTGGATTATTATTTGTCCTGTTTTGATTAGCTAATTCTCATAACCTTCTAAATGGGGGGGGAATTCAAAGTCTATTATTGAAGACATGTTTTATTAAAAAGAATAGACATTTTGTGTCTATTGAATTTATTGATCTTTTTTTTTTAATATGTGAACAACTTTTCACAAATTGTAAATTTGTGTGAGTAAAAAGAAAAGAAAATCAAACGTACAAGGTAACCAAAAGTCTCCTTGCCATTTTGATTTATTAGTAAAAAAAAAGGTATACAGCAAATTTGACATATTGATAGGCCTCAAAGTAATCCCCCATCAGCATCCAGAACCTTTTGCCAACAGCTCTGTAATGCCCTGATGGTAAAAATTAGGTGTCTTGGGCACAAAGAAGTCTGTGAGTGTCTGCCACAAGTCTGTCCCATTTTTGAAAGATTTCTCATGAAGGTGGTTGTCTAGGAAATGAAAGAGGTGGTAATTTGTTGGCACAAGGTCCAGGGAGTAAGGTGGATGGCACAGTGCCTTCCAGCCAAGTTACTTACTGTATGGTATCCCTGGCCACCAATACTGTGATTAACAAATGCTGTTTCCTCCTACTTCAGTGCCTGTTGCACACATTTCAACTGCTGTGAATATAGGTTCACAGTGATAGTTTAACCTGTTGATAGCAGCTCACAGTGCATCACTTGTCGACTAGTCCAGTAGATAAAAATTATGATCTTTTCTGGGTGTAGAGGTGGTCTTATGGTGTGAGGCGCAAGATCCCATGTTGACAACCAATGTCTGGCACACATAGGAGTGTTATATAGCACCCACTTTTCTATATTGGTGAGCACTTGATCAAATATGGGTATGTTGTGGTGCTTGCTGGCTTCTGACAATGTGTTGGGTACTCACTTGCTCACTTTGTATGCCTTCTCTATGTGGTGCAGGTGAAGTCTTAACTATTTAATCAGAAACCTGGAAGTATTGGGCAAGCTTACCACAGGTTTGGCTGTTGTCCTCCTCTTTGTCATCAAGGACCTCATGGCTGGCCACTGTGGGCTTCATTACAAAGGGACAGATCACCTGACCTGAACTTCTGGAAGCAATGCTTGGCGATGCATTCACTCACAGCATTATCCACAAAGGGTTGACATATTTGGTAGCTTCATGGGGTTGCAGACAGACCACTATGACAACCCCATGTTATCTTGCTGCTACTTGAGCTATGACTTATATGTATGCACGCAATGCACCTGCATTGGTCAAAAGCAATGTTTCCACCGCTTTCCCGGTGCATGATGCAGTTCTTCTCACATGGCATAAAAAATGGCAGGGACTTTTTTGGTTACCTTGTATTTTGAGTAGTCCATTGTTTCAAGTGTTATTTTGTGTTTGAAAGCTAAATCTAATGCAGCAACATGTAACAGTAACATGTACTATGCATAATGATGTGCAATTTTTAAAATCTTTTTTAGACATTCAAGAAGACAGGCTCTTAGACCATACTTTTATTAGTAAATGATTGCTTTTGTTGAATGTAAATGACTTTAATAATCTTTGGTCTCTTTTACAATTAGATTTACTGAGTATTTTACTATTGTCTAATGGTATTATAGTTCTTGTGGTGTTTGTTAAGGTGTTGCCTAATTGAACTTTCAGGTAAATATCAGATCAATGCAGAAGTTTGTACCCAATTTTTATTGTTAATATAAAATTGCTGCTATTTGACACTGGCATTTGTTTTGCTGCCAATTTCTGGTGTGTTTTAGATTTGAATCTTGTATTGTTCACTTGCGGGTCAGACTTTGTTGAATTTTAACATTTGTCCACAAATGAATGCCTTAAAGATGGAGGATGAAAAGTTGCAATTTCACCATATTATACTATATGAATTTCAGAGAGATGTAAGCATCAGAACTGCAACAAAAATCATTCCAAAGGTTCATTTAGATGTTGTTCCAGATCCTTCAGACAGTCACAGAGTGGACTGACAGATTTTGTCAGGGTGATTTTAGTCTAAAGGATCAACTGTGCTCCAGGCAATCTGCCAATGTCAAAGATGCTCTGCTTGCTATCATGGAGAATAAACCAATGATTTCAATAGAAGAGATTGCTAAGAGTTTGAAAATCAATATCTCAACTATCTTTCACCATTTGAAGAGACTTTGGTTCAATAAAAATATCCGATTTTGGCAAAATGAAAATGTATCATTTCCCACCATGACAATGCAAGACCGCATTAAATTAATCTGATTTGAAACAAATATTACTTATAGCATAAAATGTTGTATATAAGCATTTCTTAACAACAGGGTCTTGTTTTTTGGACTTATTGATCGATTTATCGACCGCTTAACAGTTGAAAAATTAAGTATGGTGAATGAGAATTACTTAAGTGTGGACAACCCTTAAACAACACGTGACTGTTTAATGAAAATGTCATGTATAAACTAACATACTTAGAAAATATAGCACGTTTAAACACAAAAAATATTGAAATTTAAAAAAAAACATTTGAGGGTATCAGATTGTAATAAGCTTTACAATATATGATTAGTAAATATAGTTTTACTTAATAACAATATTCCTTAATAGCTGCACTATTGAAACTGAATTTTAAAAGATTTAAAAACTTTATAAATTAGTCAATTGAAAATTGTAAAATAAAAGAAAGCAAACAAATTTTCTTCAAACAATATTGATCTTTATATATATAATATTCATAAAAGCAATTAAAACCTTCTCTAATTAAATAATGTCTTAGTTTATTGCACTTTTTAATTTTTCGATTCAGAACTGATTTTTGGTAAGACATGGTCTGATTTTGCAAAAACATTTGATTTAAATTCTTTAAAGAATTTTGCTTTTAACTAATATAGTTATAACTAAAAATTATCATGTTTAATTTTTGAAGTTTTCATAAAATTAACTAAGGGGGTGAAACACATGAAAAAAAATTATCAATATTTTTTAATAACAAAAATTTCAATTTCATTTGTGAATATATATATGTTTATACATTCTTTTTTTATAGATACAAATATTTAAGTAAATGCTCTGTTTATAATAAACAGTATTAACATTTATTGTCCTGAATGTCTGAGAAATTGTCATAGAAAATATGCGTTCTCGGACATTCAGGCCAGTAAATGTTAATACTGTTTATTATAAACAGAGCATTTACTTAAATATTTGTATCTATAAAAAAAGAATGTATAAACATAAAAATGTCTTAAAATAATTGTTGGACTTTGTCCATTTTATAATATATATATATATATATATAAAATTAACTGATTTAAAATATGGTTTTTTGCTACACAGTTCTAACCATATTTCAAAAATGGAAGCTAAAAGCTTCGAATTTAATTTTGTAATTAAATTAAAGACATTAGTTCCATTTCAGATTTTTAATTTAAATCAAATATCTCTCTCAAAGTATTTCTGGCACCTAAAAGAATCCAATAAAACACCTACAGTAAAATGGAAGTTAATAAGAAAAGCTAGAATGGAGTACTACTGCTATATTTAGGCTGAAGCTGCTCAATTGCCACTTTCCTGCCTTGACAGAGTTTAATATCATTTATGTGGTCTTGTTTGAGGAAAGACTTACTTTCAACTTAGCAACCACTTCCCTACAGATGAAACATTGCAAACTTGTTGCTATTTTTGAACCATTTATTAAGTGAACATTAGTATAAAAGAAAAAGAAAGAATAGTTCATTACTTATGCTTGTTTATCAGAAAAGTAACCATTTTATTGAGCTAAAATTGATTTGATGTAAAGTTTTTAGAAAATAATAATATATGTGCTCTTAAACATCTACTTCATCTGTATGATTATTTTATTTTACTTTTTTTTTTTTCTGTTTCAATCCAGGTCCACCTATGACAAAGAGATCCACTGTCAATTATGTAATGAGACGTTCCCCACACCACAGATTCTTAATGTTCATGTCTTTACCAATCGACACATCAAAAATGAAGAGAAACTTATCAACAGACATTAATGTAGATGGAACTAGCAACAGAAGAGAGTTCCCCCTCTGTTTTTTATCATTTCTTTATATTTTTCATTCACTTTTCTTTTTTTTTTCTTTTTTTCTATAAAAAAAGAAAAGAAAAGCTATCTTGACTTTCTACATTTACGCTTCATATTTCTTTATTTCTTCACACAAGCAAAGAAGAGTTGCATTCATTTTCTCCTTCCATCATTCTCTTTTATTTGCATATTAAGTGCCTTTTGTTATAATTTGATAGTTTGCAGCTTTTTTTTTTTTTTTTTTTTATCAAATTCAGAAAACTTCTATTGCTTGGTATTTCTACTCGCAAGAAGAATGATTTCCAAATTTTATGATAATTCTCTGGTTTGATTCATACAACTCCCATTTTACTTTCCTTTATATATTTTTTTTAATCAGATTTCTAATTAGATGGTAAAAAGCAATTTTCCTTTATTGGAAAATTTTTAAAGAATTTTGATCAAAATTTGGATGTGAAAGTGTGTTTATGCATTCAAAAATAAATTTGTTTTAAGAAAAAAAAATTGAAGGCAATAATGTTTACAAGAATTATTACTTAGTCCCAGTGATTAAATGAAAGTTAAGTCATTTATGAGCCCATTAATTGCAGACAACACAAATTTCTTTCTTTCTAAACTGCAAAAGATGGAAATCTTTGCCAGGGTTAATGCTTTAATGGAATTCAGAAGTAAGCAGCTAATATTGTATTTTGATAAGTTTTATAATTGTCAGCATTTTATTTATAGTCAGTTTTGTAAATATTCAGTAAAATTTTTTTTGATGCAATATTCCAGATCTGAAAATGTAGATCCAAAGATATTTGTAAGAAAATCTCTTAAGTGTATATCCCAAAATGTTACACCTAGTGATTCTTTTAAAGCTTTTAGTTTGCTATATAAAATTAATTTTATGCATATGATTAGCAAAAATGATAGGTGTCAAATGTTCTTCTTTGAATTGTGTGCACTATGCTGCAGATGTTGTTATATACAATAATGAATAATAAACATATTGGCTTGTTAGATGTTTTAACCAAAAAAAAAGATATGTTCAACAAGATTTACAGTAAATTATGAATCATGAGGTACATGTATTGAAATGTGTCTGACACATCACAGAAATGTTTGAAGAATTCACAGCCAATCATTTTATTATGCAAACAAATTTAAAAAAAAAAAACCAAACCGGAAATAAGCAGTTATTTTATTAAACAAATTCAAGTGAAATACGACAGACTGAATTCTGGGTATTGTGGGACTAAAAGGAAACTCAAATGTGTTTTCATGATGTTGTTAATCTTAACATGCATCACAGTACTTGAACCAGCCATGAAAATATTTATGCTAGTTTACCATCATTGTCAGAAAAAAAATGGTGTATTTAAATAATTTTCCAATTGCATTCATTGCATTTTTTTGGCATGAGTAATTTATGATTTTTATATTTACCCTTGACTCTATTGTTAAATGGAAGAAAGACTTTTGCTGTCTAAGTCATTAACAGTAAAAAATATCAAAAGAATGCCAACATGGAACCAAAGAAATAATAAAAACAAATCACAATATATTAGCAACAATCTCCCCTATTTAATAACGAGATATTCTATTGTTATGGTAACATGAAGGTATACTTACTTATTGGTGTGGAATAATGTTTTCTGATATTATAACACTGCACTATCATATTATCTAAAAGGAAGTAAGGATACCTGACTGATAAATTTGTCACAGTGTGTTTTTATATTAGTATAGATTGTATCTGTATGTCAAGCGTGTGTGTGTGTGTCAAGTGTGTAAGCACACACAATTTAAGGTTCATTTTCTACATTTTTATTCCTTTGATAATATTACACCAAATATAAATTTTCTTTTCTCCCTATATTTTGAATGTTTAGTTTTCTAATGTCTGACGTTTTGTAGTCAAGAATGCATCTCTTTATTTCTGATTTTAAAGATTATAGTTTGGAATCTGTTACTAAGGCTTATTTTAGTAAATCAAGGTTTTTTAAGTTAATCATGATGAATGTGTTGGTAGTAGATCAAGATTTATTGGAATAGGAATATTTTGGATATGAAGTGGTGTAGAAGGAGAGGAGTATGTGTGTGTGTGTGTATATATATATATATATATGTGTGTATATATATATATATATATATATATATATATATTACTAAGATTTAATGTGTTTAAAGTCAATATCAAATCTAGGTCAATAATAGTCAAGATAAAAAAAATTTCAAGAGATTTATCTGAAGTCCAACTTCCTGATCCTAATAAGTGGGGCATTTGCAAAATTTGAGGTCAGTTCTATGATAAGACTTTTTGAACTTACCTTAATCTCTGTATACACCCACCCACACTACATAGTTTAATAAATGAAATATATCATTATCACTATGAAGACGTTTCTCTTAATTTTAAGGTAAGAGTCTGGAATATTTAGCATCAGACTTGCATCTTGTTACACTTATACAAGTGTATACATTATGTTTATATTTTTCTTTCAACATTTTCAGAAAAAATAAAAGTATCTTAAAAAAAAAACTAAAATTTCTGATACTTTTTATTATCTTTGATTAAAATGTTTTTTAGAGAATTCTTAGCTTTTTACATTTCTATTTTTACTGTAATTATTTCATGTATGTTCCCACCAGATCTGGGATGGTCATCAATAGAAATTGAGTTTGACTGTAAGTCCCTTTGTTGATCCCAACACTAATGGGGTTTGAATGATTTCAACCTTTCATTGAATCTCCAGTTTCCCCAGTCTTACCTCATGTTTTTGACATAGTCCCAAAATAGGCTGATTCTTAGGGGCAAGATGCTAATCTTTATGTTCTAACAGCTCCCAGGTGAGGTGCTGGTATTTTCTTTCTACTTTTCCTTCTCCTCAGATGCACAAGGTATGTGATGGTCAAATGATAGCAACTCATCTCAAGTTCATTGACTTCAATACTGCTACTTGGAACTCCATTTCTTTTGCCCTGTTTGGTTACAGGATTCTAATGATCGGTGCTACTAATGTCATTATTTTGACAAAATGTTTAAGGAAAAATATTCCAGTAACTTCCAACATTTTAGTATCACAGATACACACTGAAAGTTATTTATCAATTGTCACTTGATTTAAATACATTTTCATTTTATTTCCTTTTTTTTTCATCTCTGTTCTTTAGGGAGATGTCTTTTCTTTTTTTATTTCATGCAAAAAGTTTACAATAGAAAATGCTTATTAATGTTAAAAGGAAATGTTTTCTTTCTAACAGCTTTACCTGTTTATATATGTCAATAATTCATTGTTATATATGCACTTACAAGCATGCACAGTAGTAGATCTGAATTATTCATTAAGTTATTTTTATATTTGAAGGAAGAAAAGAATATTTTTGTCAATAAAGTATAAAAAAAATTTCAATTTTGTTAATTTTCTTTATTTACATATATTTTACTTTTTATGACTTTTTACAAACTTATTTTTCTTACAATATTTGTTTTATACATTTTTCTGTTATTTTTCTATGATCAAATTTTTACATAATTTAAAAAAAATTGTTTTTACATTTTACATGAATTCTTTAGAGCAGTTTTATGTAAATGCAATCTGTTTAACTTGTTTGTTTTTTTTCATTAAATTTGATGAATGTATCACATGGGCAGTAAATTATCAATTGTAGAAAGATGCCATAAAGTAAAAAATAGCTTGGTGAGGGAAACTTATATTTTCAGACACTACATTGCATGCGTTCTTTTTCTTGAAATCAATGAATTAAAATGCAGAAGATCAGATCTGGATAGTCTATTTTTTTACCCTTACACAAAGGTGATTTATTTTGAAAACATTTTCTTATTCTACCTTCTTGGTCTCACTTTTTCTACTGACATGAATTGAAGTGATTAGAATCAATCAATTGCTAGGTGTGCTGTTGCTAGAAAATTTGGTTCACTGTGTTGTACCAGACAATTTTTCCCACCAGAATCCCACTTGCACATTAATGAATTTACCACTTATCTGTGCATTGAATATTGCTGTCATATCTGGTCTAGTACTTCTGCTGTATATCTTGAGATTCTTAACAAATTCCAAAGAAGAGTCTGAAATCTTATTGATCCTGATTTGGCATCTTGACTTCAGTCATGGCTTCCTTCTGGCAGTTATTCTAATAGGCTCTCCTCTTTGGTACCTCAACTACATGAATTTAAGCATTCTACTAGATTGGCAAATAGGTCTCAATGTTTTACTATTGAAATAGCTAGATGTAACCGTAAGTTCTATTCTGATAGTTTCTTTTCTTGCTCTTTTCACTTGTTGAACTCTATTCCAACTTTTTGCTTTCTTACCATCTACAATCTTCAAAAATTTAAATACAACTTCAGTTACTATTTTCTGTCTTACTTAATTCTGTTTCTTTCATTGTCTTTTCTCTTCATTAAAGTCTTTTCATTTTTCAAATTGTCAGTAATCCCCTTGCATCTTAGTGGCACTGTTGCCATGATTGGGGTGAAATGATTAAAAACATTTTTTATCAAAAGAGATTTTATTTTTTTTAATTAGGGTGTCATGTGACCAGTTGTAATTTCTGTCAGCTCTCACTGATTTTGGTTGCCTTGAACATTTTATAAATAAGTGTGCTGCTTCTGTGTATCATGTCTCTCCACAACTTTCTATCTTTTGTGACCCTGAGTAAATTTTGTCTTTACATTATCTCTCCCAATCTCTGTTCTACCAACCAATTGCACAAACTCATTAGGTAAGTTGCTTGATGCTTTCCTCTGTGGGTCTCTTGCCTTCAATGTGTCCAGTGAGTGTCAAATCCTCCAAACCCTCTATATAGTGGTTGATTGGGACAAATGGCAGCAAATCATCTTTAAGTTTATTGACTTCAACACTGTTATTTGGAACTCCATTTCTTTTGCTTTCTTTGGCTATAGGGTTCTAATGATTAGTGCTATTAATGTAATGTCATTATTTTGACAAAAAGTTTAATGAAAAATATTTCAGTACCTTCCAACATTTTAGTATCACAGATAGGCACTGAAAGTTATTTATCAATTGTCACTTGATTTAAATACATTTTCATTTTATTTCATTTTTTTCATCTTTTTTCTTTAGGGAGATATTTTTCTATTTTTAATTTAATGCAAAAAGTTTACAAACAATAGATTATATGTCAGAAATTTCAACTCTCTTTCTGATTTTAAGTATAAGCACCTTTTTGTTTCTATTTTCCTTAAAACTTGCTTGTCATTCACATGTTCAGTCTATGGGATTTTCAATATTCTTCTGTATAACCAAATTTCTGTAGCTTCAAGTTTCTTTTTCATCTGTGTTGAGATTGTTCAGCATTCCTAACCATATAGGATGATCAATACATAACAGTTCAGCATTCTTTTCTTTCTTTCTAACAAAATTTTCCTATTTCTTAATACTTTGCTTAACTTTTGGAAGGCACTTTAACTATTTTAATGCATCTTCAGATTTCTGCTTATGTAAATAAGGTGTGAATCCATCTCTTTCCTGCCCCCACCCTGTTATGTGTTAAATATTTCAAAAGTTTGAGATCCTTTTACATTAATGTAGGCGTCTCTCAAAGCTCTATTCTTGAACCTACATTGTTTCTCATTTTTATCAATGACCTTCTTGATGGCACCAATTATCAACTTGGTATCTATCCTGGTTTCACAACTATTTATTCCTGTCTTAATAATAAGTCTGTGCAGTTTGATAAGGTTAGATTGAAAGCTGATCTAAAAAAAATGATCTACATTTTATTCTTAACTGGGGTAAGCAATGGCTTATTTTTAACGACTCCAAAACGATACTGCTCTCTTTTAATCGACTGAAAGAATCCTTTTTACTTTCCATCCCCCTGATAGATATTAACCTCCAGGAGAGTGACTCATTGCACCTTTTTTGACTTTTGTTTTCCACTGACACAAAATGGAAAGATGATATTGAATCAATTGCTAGGTCTGCTGCAAGGGAACATGGTTCACTGTGTTGTGCTAGACAATCTTTTTTTGACAGATTCTATTGTAGATATTTATAAGTCTACCATTCTTCCTTGCTTTGGATATTGCTGCCATATATAGTTTTGTGCTCCTGCTTTATATTTAGAGGTTCTTGATAAAATGCAATCTATAATGTTATTGGTTCTGACCTGGCATCCCAGCTTCAGTCATTTTTTGCTGTAATGTCCCCCACCTCTGTTTTTTTCTATAAATACTTTCCTCTATGGTATCTAAACTTTATGAATTTAAGCACAGTAGTTGTTTGTCAGAAAGGTCTCATCATTTTGCAGTTGAAATGGCTAGATGTAACCATAAATTTTATGCTATCAGTTTCTTCTTGCTTGTTCCTTCCTGTTTCTTGATTCCCAGTCAACTTTGATCTTCAAAAATTTAAATGCAAATTGTTGTCTTTTGTCATCTTAATTCCTGATTTTTTATTGTTCTTTTTTTTTCCCTTAATACTACTCCTCTCATAGTTTCTAATATTCAATAATCCCTTATCTTTTTTAAAGTAAGGTTCACCCATTACAAGGCCTTTTGTGAGGGGGGCACTCGAGGTAGAGGGTTACGTCAGGAGGCAATTCGTACGGATAGGAGCGGAGGATAACGGTTAACCCTATCCTTGAAGAGGTTAAGATTGTAGTGATTGGGGAAACATCCTCTTGGGAGTCGGTTCCACAGAACAGTAGTTCGCGGAAAGAAGCTGTTCAAGTGGGATACAGAGGGAATGTGGGTCGTTTGCTACTATGTAAGTGCATGGCGTGCTTGAAGGTTTGAAATGGCAGTGGAAATAGCGATAGAGCTGCGAGAGGCTTGCCACACCCCGTTTGTGGAAGAGAGGTTGGAAAGTAGAAAACAATTTGTTACCTACAAAGACTGGGAGATGCATTTGGACTCTAAGGTCTGGGCATTTCCCGCCTATATATGACAACAGTACTCCATTGATCTGATCTGGCTCTTGTAAAGGTAGAGGATAGCATGAGGAGTCAGGTGCTTACTGGAGCGGTACAGGGAGCCAATGATTTTACCTGCACCCTTAACCATGGATCGTATGTACGGGTTCCACTTGAGGTCATTGAGAGTTTGAGGCTCAATAGTTTTTCATGTCATAGTGCCTTACCGAGAAGACGTCCGTTCATCCTGAGTGTTGGTAGTTCGGGGTTGGATCGGCGCTGATAGAATTTAACTAGTTTAGTTTTTGAGGCATTAAATGTAATCAGCCAGTTTTTACCCCACTGTAGTTTGTGCTAGATCGGAAGAATGATCAGTTTCCAATCTCTGATCATCAACAGTTTTAGACGTGCGTCTGTATATCGTCGAATCATCGGCATAGATGTTTACAAATGATCTGAGTATATTCTTATGCAGATAGATCATTTATATAAATCAAAAAGAGGGTTGGTTGACCTTTTATGGAGGACTGGCCATTAATAATTACCTTCGGGGACTTACCTGTAAGGAAGGATTTTATGACCGAGAAGAGCCTTCCAGTGATTCCATAACCAGAGAGCTTGTGTAGTAAACCTTTTTATGCCACGCCTTGTCAAAGGTCTTCCGAGATATCTAATAATGTGGTCTTCGAGGTGTGTTTGTCGTCAAGAGCCTCACTAATTTTGTGAGTGATGGTAGTTCAGACATCAGCAGTGGATCGGGCCGATCGAAAACCATACTGCTCGTTGCTGAAGAGGTTCTTTTCTAGTTGCTAGACGAACTTATTGATTTTGATCTCAAAAAGCTTAATGAGGAGACTGATGGGTTTGTACAAGGAGGGGGAAAGAACGAATGCCTGCATTCTTGAAAACCGGGAATAGTATTAACACCTTCCATTGGCTTGGGAATGATTTCTCCATTAAACAGCGGCTGAATAACTTCGCTAGGATTGGAGATAATTCCGGGTTGATATTCTTAAGGACAACCACTGGAATTTTGTCTAGGCCAGTGGCTTTTTTGGGGTCAAGGTTTTTGATAAGTCTAGAGACTTCTCGTACTGTAATGGTAAATATTACTAGGATTGTGCTCAGTGAGACAAGGCAAAGATCGAGTCGAAGAGGTTCGCCTTGTCTGTTGAGAAAGTTATGACCTCGAGCAATTTATAATTGTGGGCACAGGCGCTTTATCTCAGTTCATGATTTAGTGATTTTCCAGAAAATACGCGATATCCAATTTGTTTCTTTTCGATCTTGTTCTGGACTGCTCCTGCGTAGCTGTACTTAGCGTTTTTTTTTTTTTTTTTTTTAAAGAACTTTTTTGTTGTTGCAGGGATTACGGGAGTTCTGAATGCAGCAAGGGCCGAACCACTTCGCTTCTTGCGATAGATATTGTAGTAGTGGTTATAGCTATGTGGCTATGGCTGCAGCATATTCAGGGGTGAACCAGGATGCCTATTTTGTTTTTACTGGATTTCTTTCTGGGGTATGAAACTTTATATTTCAGAAATGATCCATTTAGAGATGAGGGTAGCAGTTTTGGAGGCAGAATATTTTAAGAATATTTTGCTACCATCAAGTAGGATCGAAACCTGTCCCAGTCTGCCTTCGCATATAGAAAAATCGTTCTATGGAACGATACAAAAGTGGATGCCTTAGGTCTGGCATCAATCTGAAAACTGATTAGTGAATAGTCTGACGTGTCTTTAAAACTTTTGCTAAATATTTATCAGAGCAGGAGGTTAGGAAGGGGTCGAGGATGTTCATCTAATGTCGCGTCCGGGACACGGATAGGTTCTTCGATCATCTGGGTTAGTTCATAGGCGATGGAGAAATCTCTGCAATATCTGTCTTCGTCACCAGTTTTGTTAGAATGAACTAAACATTCTATGTCATAGATATTGAAGTCGCCGCATATATAAACGCTAGATGAGGGAAATTATCAACCTTCTCAGATATTCGATCGAAGATTACCGTCCCTTCGTCATGAGGACGATAGAGAGCAAAGATGAATCTGGTACTATAGATAAGTGCTACGCGGAAGTACATATACGGGAGGTCAGTGTCCTCGTTTTTTATCGTCCATGGCACAGGGAAACTCGTCCTTGATGTAGGCTTTGAGTCCGTGGCCGTGACGATTTAGGTGGTTGTGTTTTGCTTTAAGAGGTGTGTAGCCCTGGCCTGTATGCTCCTTTAGTGGGCTTGAGGCATTGGTAGTGGTTTCACATAATAACAGGAGGTCGGGTCTGGCCTCAAGTTGGAGTTCTATCTCTGATAAGTTGGGACGAAGAACCCCTCACATTGGTGTAGGAGATGATAAAACTGTGGCGTATTTTTTTGTTTGATGTTGGGTTTGCTGATTTTGGGATACAGATTGTTGCTCGAAGGTGCATCCACAGTCCCTACCTCCATTTGATTTAATATCAAAGAAGCAAAATTACATGGACAGGAGTTAGCACTGACACGTTATGTATTTATTACAACCAATTAACAAATATTTCAATTAAAAAACTATATTCCTCCCGAGCGAAATGATCAACAAGATTGATCGATTCAGTTGGTCAGATAAATGCTACACTTCAAATTTTTACTGCTTGAACCATAATAATGACCACTAAAGGGGGTCCTCGACTTACGTCGGAGATCCGTTCCTACGGCACGGCGTAACCTGATTTTCGACGTAGCTCCTGTGAACTCCTTTAGTGGTCTTGAGGGATTGGTACTGGTTTCAGATAGTAACAGGAGGTCGGGTTTGGACTGAAGAAGATGGAATTCCACTTCCAGAAAGTTGGAACATCGGTCCCTTCACGTTGATATAGGAGATGGTATACCTGGGTTTTTTTTTGTTTTTTTTTTTGAAGTTGCATTTATTAGTTTTGTTCATTTTTATTTTAATTGGATTCATGTATGCATTGGTTGGTGAAAGACTAGTATGACCAGAAACCATTCACAAAATGTCAGTACAATAGTCCCGATATTATTTATACACCTGCTGATAAAATCGCCTCCTTCGGAGCTGCTCCAATGTTCGGATCCCTGACTATTTTTTATGTGTTCTGGGTCAGATCTTTTGAATTTTCTGAAGACGGATATAAAGATGTAGACCGTGCCTGTCAAGAAAAAACTATACAGCGTACACAAGAGAAAAATGAATTTGTTTCAGATGACAAATATCTTTTAATTCATGAGCGATTACTTGTTCTTGCTTTGTTTTTTGTTTTTTACGTGAAAGCTAAATTATTTTTCTGAAAACATTAGAATGAAAATACATTGTAAAAAATCCCAAATTAAACCCGGACGGTAATGCTTCCCTTGTTGATCTCTGTTTTACCTCCATTGTATTATTAATGTATATTTATTAATGAATTCACTTATATATTCAATATTTATCTACCTTTTGTCTCTGTCTTGCTCTCAATGTTTATTTTGCCTACATTCTATCTACATCTATAAACGCTCTATTTTTTATATTAAACATTCATCTCCTATAAATATAGCAATTTTAATAGAAGAAATATATATATATATATATATATATATATATATATAAACCTAAACCAGTTAAAAAACGCCTAAACTATTTAGCATTTCCTTCTCCAACATCCGTGGTATTTGGACCAACTTCTGCAGTGTGGAATCGTTCCTTTTTGATAAGTCTCCTGATAGACTAGCTCTCTGCGAGACTAAACTTAACTTATCAATCCCCTCCTCTGATTTCTCGATTCTCAATTACCTTCCTCTCCTTAGAAAGGACAAAAAAATCCACATGAATGGCCTGGGAGTTTATGTCTGCGATCATCTCCCGCTGGCAAGAGAACTCTCTTTGGAATCTCCAGACCATTCGTATATGTGTGTCCGTCTATCTCTCCTCATTTCAGTAAGCTCTCAATTATTTCTCTACCGTTCCCCTTCCTCTCAAGACTGTTGTGTACTCGATAGCATTTCTGATAATATAGACAAAGTCATTTCTCTACATCCGTTTGCAAACATATTCGTGTTCGATGACTTTAATGCCCACCATACCACGTGGCTTAAACACACTATAACTGACCTCGCTGGCATCCAAACTCTTAACATTTCAATCACCCAAACCCTCACACAAGTGATTGACTTTTCTACACGTTTTCCGAGTAACCCTGATGGGAATGCTTGCCTTCTCGATCTATGTTTTACCTCCATCCCCGACTCTTGTCGTGCCACACAGTTCTGCCCCCTTGGCAACTCGGATCATCCCGTAGTGTCGTTTAACATTTCCTTCTACTCCTTCCCTAGAAAAGAACCTCCTACCAACAAAATATCTTTCTGTTATCAACGAGCAGACTGGGACTCGTTCCGTGATTTCCTTCACGATGTCACCTGGAATGTGGTTTTTAAGCATCTCGTTCAAAAATGTGCGTCTGAGGCCTTCTCCTGGGTAAAAACTGGTATCGAGGCTTTCATCCCTGCAAGAAATATAAAGTTAAATCGCGCTCATCTCCATTGTTCTCAGCTGCTTGGTCAGCTGCTATTGCCCATAGGAATCACTTCTTCCATCTGTGCCGTAGCGACATGTCTCATTGCAACAGACATCTCTTTGTCTCTGCACGTAATGAGTGCAAGCGTGTCCTCAATGAAGCAAAGCTACTATTTGCTGAAAGAATGAAACGACGTATCGCATTTCGCAAGTTTGGTTCTAAAAATGAATTGGCGGCTCTGCAAGAGCATACTGAACAACAGCAAATCCACAATACCTCCTCTATTAAACCAAATTGAGGTCTTGACTTCCTCAGCTGATGAAGCTAAATGCTTTGCTCGGAAATTCTCATCTAACCTGGCCGTTGGTCTCGAAAAGGACCTCCAATCTGTGGTTGACTGGGGCAGGAAATGCCTTGTAAACTTTAATGCCTCTAAAACGAAACTGCTCTCATTTACACACCATAATGAACCCACCCTGCCTCTCATCAGAATGGCTGATGCCCAACTCCATGAGAGCACCTCTCTGCGCCTGTTTGGTCTTACGCTTTCCACTGACCCGAGGTGGAACAACTACATTGAATCAATAGCTTCATCTACCGCAAGGAAAATTGGTTCTCTGTGTCGCGCCAGAAGGTTTTTCTCGCCTGAGTCCATCCTTCAGATGTACAAATCAACCATTCGTCCTTGCATGCCTGCGTTCTTGAAAACCGGGAATAGTCTTAACACCTTCCACAGGCTTAGGAATGATTTTTCCATGAAGCCACGGCTGAATAACTTCGCTAGGATTGGGGATAAGTCCGGGTTGATATTCTTAAGGACAACCACTGGAATTTTGTTTGGGCCAGTGGCTTTCTTAGGGTCAGGGCTTTTGATAAATCTAGAGACTTCGCGTGCTGTGATGATATTATTACTGAGATTGTACTCAGTGAGACGTGGGAAATTGGGGCGGTGATGGTCTGTTGCCATATATGGTCTGGTGCCCTCGCTGTTCATCTCGAGGTTCTCAACAAAATCCAGACAAGGATATGCAATGTAATAGGTCGTAATCTGGCATCTCGTCTACAGTCACTTTCTCACAGATGTGCTGTGACTTCCCTCTGTCTTTTCTACAAGTATTTTCATGCTACCTGCTCTGACGAGCTACTTTTACTGGTAACCAAACTGCATGAATTTAAGCGTGCTACTAGGTCGGTATCTCGGTCGCACCCTTTCCCTGTCGAACCGGTTGTCTTCTACTCCAACCACTTCTTATCTCGCACTTCAGTGGAACTCCCTTCCTCTTACATGCTTCCCTGATAGCTATAACCTTCAAACATTCAAATGTAATGCCAGTCGACATCTTCTCATGTCTCGATACTGATTCCCGTCCTTCTTCGTGTCCTTTCCTCAAACACATTCTTTACTCATGCTCTTACTTTCTGTAACCCCTTGCGTGCTAGTGGCACTCCCACCTTGTCTGTAGTGATATGCTTAAAAAAAACAAAAAAACTTTTCATTGGGAAACTCTCTTCCGTATTCTTGCTTTCCAGTCAACTTTAATCTTCAAAAATTTAAATGCATTTGGCAATCATTGTCTTCTTAAAGTCTGTTCTTTTATTGTCTTTTTTCTTAATGCTTTTTTTGTTTCTCAGATTCTTTCGCACTTAGTAGCTTTAGTTCCTTGGTTGGACTGAAACTATTTTTAAAAAGTGCCACATGGGAGCATTGCTATTTTAATAATTTTCTCACAGATAAAGAGGTAATGGAGATATGGTTTTATAGAATAGTGCTATTCAAAGAGTAGTATGTGTACCAGTGCCGGTACGGAAAGAGTTTGCTGGAAACAAAGAAACAGTAGTCACGTTCCACGGCACAGGAGACTGCCGGGATATCTGACTTGTTATTTTTGTTTCTTTTTAACATTTTCATTTTAGTTTTATATTTATTATAGTTATCTTCTTCAATTACTGACTCATGTTAAAAGTCATTGCTATACAATTAACGAATGCGATATAACGAACAGTAAAACAGTGAAATGAAAATATGTATGACAACACAATCATGAGGACGTGACGTGTGACTACTACACCTAGGAACACCAAAACGCCATTTTCATGAATATATATTGCTTCAAAATCAATATAAAATAAAATAAAAATGGTGTAACTTTTATTATAGTCATTATATTTTTATGGCATAAATCAATAATATTATGAATGTTCAAATAATATTTTATCGGATCGTTATTATATAATTATATGTCACAGATATGGTACCGGTCCGTGGCGCACTGGTAACGATTGTTATACCAATGATTTCCTTATGTTTAGTAAAGATACTCTCAAAATGACCCCGAAATAGAACAGATCTAAAAAGAATAACATGGTGTGTGTTAGTGGTGAGAACAGTCCCCCCACCCCAGCTGGATTGGAAAGCTTCGCTGGCCGGTCCCTCACACAATGAAAAAAAAAAAAAACCCAAAAAACCGCAACATCAGATAGTTTGCTATAGAAAAATGCAGAGAATACCATAGACGAAACATGTGAGAAACAATGAAGTTTTAAAGAAAATGGGAGCAAATAATTTTTACTCAAAATCAGAGAGAGATTAAATTTCTAAGGTGTATAATAAGGAAGGCATGGACAATTTGACATTCACATGACATAATAAAAGCAAGAGGTACATAGGAAAAAAGAGCTTGTGATGGGGACAATAGTCCGAATGTAAATCGTGTAAATATCTCATTAAGTTCGAAAAGTTAAGAGTTTTTTTGAACACATAGTTTAATGCGATTAAAGAAAAATCAGCTGAACTGGTTTCATCCATGAATGAAGAAAGAAAGCCAGAAAAAACATTTTGGTAATATTCAAAGGTTTTATTCCTTGATTTGTATTACATTTAGTCCTAACTTTCTCGTACATAATTTGCTTCTATTTCATGGACTTTAAACAAAATATTAGTATTATATAGGAATAAAGTGTCGCTGCCGACACTTGAATTTGAACATAGACCGCCAGTGATCAAACACAGGCGATCCCATTATTGGACTAAATAGACCAAGTGACCATAGAGGAAACGCATATATGTAGTATATATGTAGTAAGTAGCTGACGACTAACGCTCGCTATTTCTAGTCTATCCTCTGTTACTATTCTGACCGCTATTCTCTACTCTATCCTCTATTACTATTCGGATCACCATTTCTACTCTATTTACTATACTATTTCTATTTTCGGATCACTATACTGTTCGAGCGAGTAATATTAGTGCGAGTGCTATTAGTGCGAGTGCTATTCGAAAGCGTCTGACTCCAGTATTGTTCAATGGCATACTACAGTGGTATTTGCGATTACAAAGTCTCTACTACAATGAGCATTACGAAAGTGACAACGAGTATTCGATGACATTGCAAAAATGTCAAACAAGTATTCGTTGACATCACAAAAATTAGGCTGATTCATAAGTAATTTCCGTTTTTGGGAACCAATTGTAATGAATCTATTGTTCTTGCCGTTTAAATTAACTAATAGTTCGAAAGGTTGTTATAGTCGGGTGTGATAATGAGACAAGCTCTCACTGTCTATAAAACGCTTTCATAGCATGCATCTCAAATAGCCACTGAGATGTCCAAGAAAAATGTGCAAAGGTGGAAAACTGGCGCCTCATAACCAGCTTTTTCGGGTAGATGAAGCTCGACAGCTCAGGAAAGCAGTCCATCTAGGAGAAGAAAATCCCAGATTTTAAACCTCCGCTACTTTGCGATCATATCCAAAACACAGAAAAGGCTATGGAAGTAAATCCAGACAGAAAACCCTGTTGTAACCTAGGACGGGTTACTGAATGAGGAATAACCAAAACGGAGGTTGGAAATGAAATGGTAATCTTTATAACATCAGCAAAATACAATACACACCAGCGGTGTGAAGTACGTAAACCACTGCTAGTGGTGGACTACTTAGCATATTACCATCAATTACAATAATGTCCAATGTATTTATGAGGATTGGGATTGTTATAAAATAAAATAAGACATCTCGGCTGATTTACAAGCAAATAAACTAACATACTCAAGAGCGAGAGCCGGATGTGAACGGGACAAAGACCCGTCACAAAATGACCATTATCTTCGTTTACAAAAGTCCCCGACGCACAAGTTCCGGTCGAAAAATAAAATAATATTTAAAGTGTTCTATTTTTCTTCCAATAAAAATGCTTCCCTCTCAATTATACTCGCGTCGTTTTTCGAGCCTGTTAAGCCATAAAAAAACGCCATAAAAGGGGTCACAGGGAAGTACACCAGGCAGTCAACAGGAGGCCAGGGAAGAGACCTGTCACGGTCAGGCTGAGCGGTCAGCAGCTGTCAGCAGGAGGAGCGCCAGCGTCAACATGTGTGAACTACTATGAGAGATCGACCTAGATCCGAAGCCCGCTTATGAACTATACCACAAGGAAGCTGTCCTAAACCCACACGTTCCTGTTGAATAAATCACGTAAATCTATTTCTGCAGTTGTTGTATTTCTTTCTTGCAACCATACGCTTGTCTATAACAGGATATACACATTAGTGTTCATAGGTACGGTATATAACAAACCCGGAGTTGAGACCGAAGGTGGTTGACTGTGAACACTGACAACTCCTGCAGCCAAGCTGTCCCCAAATGTAGTGTCATGTTTTCCTTTGGATCTTGCCGGAGGGTGATCAATCAGTTCAAAGCCACAGTAACGAACAGCAGCCAATGAATCGAAGGACCTATGTGCTGGTGCATTATCCCAATGAAACAAGATCCCTTTCGTCTGTGCATGTGGTTTTGATGGCCTTTTGTAACTGCGTCAGCATAGTACTCTCCATTGGTGGTGTGGCCCTTTTGAAAATAATAAATAAACACAATGCCTTTTACATCCTAAAAAACTGAGGACATCACTTTCCCTGCAGATGAAACGCTCTTAGCCTTCTTTGGAGCAGGTGAGGAGGGGTGTTTCCACTACATGGATTGTCTCTGGTTCAATGTGATGAAGCCAACAATCATCCTGGATCTGCCTCAAAAAATGTCAGATATTCCCGTGATATGATCAGCTTGGTGCGCTTTTGATCAGGTGTCAGAAGACGTATCCTCCACCGAGCAGAAACCTTCGTCATGCCAAGTTCATTGTGCAGAATATTCTCAACTCTATCACGAGATATGCTAATACCATTGGCTATTTGTTTTATAGTCAATCTCCTTGTAGTGAACACGATCCAGACCTCAGGTCATCTTCAAGGCTCTCTCTTAAATTCAGCTGCCCACTTTTTTCTACAGGAACTTGATAACATCACAATACCAAATTTTTGTCCATTTTCAAGAGAAGCCACAACTAGTTATATTGAAGTCTTCTTTAAACAGTCCAATGTCAGTTTACCTGGAAAGAAACAATGCCGTTATTAATAAGAAGCGTTGAAATTAATGCATGAAAGAGTTCACAGCTCTAGCATCATTCCTTCATAGTTAGCCTATGAACTTTTCAGCCCACCCTCGTAGTCATGGTTAATTACAGATTATAAATTAATAATCTTGGAAATACACAATTATATATATCAATTGTGTTTAACATTTTTCTTGTCATTCTTGAGAGAAAAAAAATATGGCCAATATATCAAAATTAAAATTCACAATTTGTTCTTCCGAAACTATCCTCAAGCAAACCCATCCCTCTTCGAAGATAGATCATCACCATCATCCCTCTTCTTCTTCTTTTCTTCTTCTTCTTCTTTGTGTCATGTCACTTCAGAACGTAGGCGATCATGCCTCGCCACAACATCCTGTTCTTTGTAGCCCTTAGTAAAGTGTGTGTTTTTGCTGTCTCTCCTAATCTCTGTTCTGCCAACCATTTACGAAAGCTCGTTAAGTAGGTTATGCGCTCCTCTCTACTGTCCGTCTTGCCTTCAATATGTACAGTGAGTGTTAATTTTTCCAAGCCATCTTTCCTCATTATTCGTTGTTGCTCATGTGTTCAGTCCATGACATTCTCAGCATCATTTCTGTTGAACTATATTTATATTGTCTCAAATCTCTTTGTCATCTGTGATGAAATTGTCCAGCAGTCACTGCCATAAAGGATTGGCGATATTACATAAGAGTTCAGTACTGTTTTCTTTGTTTCCAATTGCTGCTACAATAATTCTGCATTATTCGGCACTTCTGATTCAACAACAAATACTTAGCTACTAAGCTGTGGACCTATCGACCGTGATAAGTCTGAACATTAATAACAACATGTGAAATTCCGCTTTTGCATTGTAGTGGGTTGGTATTTGATTTTTCGTCCGGTATTAGTTGATGGTAATGTTGTTGGACCACAATAAATATAACACAAAAACTTGGTTGGAAAATTAAGTGTCAAGTTTATTGACGCAAATGTGTGTACTAAACTCAGACGTAAGGGAGTGGCCAACCTCAAGTCAGCATGACGTTGAGAGAGGCTGACCGAATCTCTTTTCCTTAGATGATCTACTTTCCGGAAGTGGGGTCACAAACTTTGCACGTGACCGGAAACCCTTTTTTGGTTTCCATTTGCGTTATGAGAAATGAAATTATTATTATTTTTTTTAATTATTATTTATTTCGTTTACTCCTTAATTTTCATTTTCCCATATAGAATCTACAAAGGACATTTTTTTTTTAAAAAACGTTATCAACTAATTTAAGTCTCCACTTTCACATACACATTTTTCTTCCCCTCGCTTAGTTTTTATTTAGTGCCCCAAAATATTTTGAGCAAGCCATTACGTCCTTCTTTTCTTTTCTTTAGGTAACACCAAAATGGATACTTTTTCCGAAATGAAAGCAAAAAATCGCTCCCTCCTGTTTTAAATTATTTGCCAAAGATCAAGAAATTATCCGAATAGGTTATTTTTTGCAAAACTTTATGGAAATGTTGTCTTGGGTATATTATCCACTCATTTTCGATATATCGTGTGTACTTTTTAATTTGGGAGGTGTTCGTCAAATTTACTTACGTTAGGTGTCTCGAAAAAATCGTTAAAAAAGGGGCGCTATTACACCCCCCCCCAGGACAACACAAATAAAATTTATAAGATGAAAAGAAACTTATTTTTAAAACATTTTTTTAAAGTTTAACTTAATAGATTTAATTTAAAATAACAGTTGGACTGTTGTAATTATTAATGATTAAATTTAATTTGCAAACACAAGCAATGGTTTTAAAAAGCTTCTGTAAATGTGTTTCTAATGTCAAAAGTTTCTAAAAAGAAAGTCAGAAAGATAATGAAATGTATTATTTAAAATTTAAATCCACAAATTATGAAACAAATATTAAGAAAAAAGAGAAATCTATTCATATTTGTTTTTTTTTTAACTAAAAAAAAAGAACTGAATATAAAAAACTTCGAGTGGATGACTGTCATGGGGGGTGTTAAAGTGTAATAGCGACAAGAAGCTTGCATAAATGACGAAAAGATAATTAAAAAATGAATTAATTAATAATTAAAAAAATGAAATAATGTCCCAAACTTAATAGAAACAAAGTTTTATCGTTAAAATATTGTCTTATTAAGAAGAAAGATGAAAGGATTTTGGGATGTAAAAATTATTTTTTAAATCCTTTTTTAGAACCTTGGAAATTCTTTTTTGTTTTCTGACGTCAACGCGGGACACTAAATTTATACGGGAAATTTGAGTCTTTTTTTTTACGGTGATTGATATAGAGATTGAAAAAATTAGATAATTGTTTATTATCTGCTTCACAAGCGAGTAGTGGCACCTGGATCAATGCAGTGCTCTCTTCATCTACCGGTACCTTTCTAGAGGCTGAGTGCACTCAGGTCGGAGTCGCGATCCGTCTTGGGCTCAAATTATATGTGCGTCACAGTTGCAGATGTGAAACAATCATTGATGAGTTTGGTTTGCATCCTCTCTCCTGCCGCCGTAGTGCCGGCCGCTTTCCAAGACATGCAGCAATAAACAACATCATCAGAAAAATGTCTGGATGCAGCTGGGTTCCTTTCCCAAATCGAACCCGTAGGCCTCGATCATGGTGATGGAAAGCGGCTGGATGGAATTAGCATTTTCCCTTTCAAAGTGGGGAAGTCGTTGATTTGGGATGCGACCTGTGCCGATACATTTTCGACAGGTAATTTGATCAGGTCTGCAGTTAAGCCGAGGTCTGTGACACGGGACGCGGAGATAAAAAATATAGTTAAATATTCTTCTCTTGCGGCTGTGGAGACCTCTGGGGTTCTTGTCCCTCGTTCGATAGCGTTCCTTTGGATGGTTGGCTGGATTGCGTCCCGATTAAGGGACGGGCCTCGCGAAATGGAGTGGCTCTTGCAGCGTGTCACTTTGGCGATGGTGTGAGGTAATGCTTTCTCCATCATTGCGGCTGGCAGAGGATAGAAAAAAAAAAAAGAAAAAAAAAAGAAAAAATAGAAAAAGAAAAAGTTGTTTTGGTTTATAGGTACTTTGTTCAAATAAATTTCTTCGTTTCTTGCATTTCATGATTTGAAAATAAAAAAAAATTCTTGAGAATTATTGTTGGATTTTATTGATATTTTCAGGACTTATTCAGAAATGGTTTAAATTATTTTTAAATATTTATTTTTTTAGAAAATCTTTGTGCAAATACATTTTTTTACATCTGCTACTCGCCACTCATTTAAGTTTTATGAAATTTTGAGAAAATCTTTTTTGTATTGCTTAATGTTTATATTTATTAGGAGGAATTTCTCAGAGAATTTAAATCAACTTTTTGTCAAACAGGACCACCATTTATAGAAAATCTGATGTAAATCGTAAAATAAAAATCCACTAAAGGTATGATATTATTTAATCAGATAGCTTTTAATTGTCTTCATGAATAAAATATATAGACACTCATGTACGACAATATTTTTTAATAAATAATGAATTTTTAAAAGTGTTTTCATTTTTTTAAAAATTTTAATTTGAATAATTTATAAACATTAAAATTTAAAAAAGATCTGTATTAATTTGTTGCAGTCAAGTCATATTGTTATTAAATAAAAAATGTATTTACTAATGATAATGGAAATGTTTACGACCACTCAGAAACCACAGTATTTGAAAAATAATTTTGAATTTTTTTTGTGTGTATAAACGTGTTGATTTATGTAAATACGGGTGTCCATGCCAATGATTCAAGAATAAGAGCAGTAACTATAATAAGTTTCACATTTATTACTATTTTTTGACATTCCCTCAATAAGTGTCTTCGTAAGTAAGGCTATAAAATATTAGAATGCTTAAAAGATTTTAACATTTTTAGTACTACTTAGGTTGTTAAAAGGAATTATACAAAAAAAGCGTTTATATTGTAATAATCGTGTAATTTTATTATAATTATCTCCCCCTTATATAAATAGCCAAACAACAGGCTGTCGATAAATGTGGCAACACCTCATAAAAACACACACTACTGTGTAAAAAAATGCTTTTCAGCGAAAATCTAAACTAAAACTAATTTATATTTGTTACATTTCAATTAAAAATTAAATCAGTTATTTTTCTAAAATAGCGTTTCATAAAAGTATATTTTATTTTTGAAAAATTTTTTAATAAAGAGAATTACATGGTGCTGACAAATTTGTTAATATGGACGATTTCATCGATTTTAATGATAATCAGAAAAATATCATTGCAGTCAACTTTAAATTCGGTTTGAAATACATCAAAGTAGTTTGCTTATTAGAAATATTAAATTTAATCTATTAGCTTGGAATTAAAACTAAATTAAAAGCTTCAAGAAAGACTTTTCATTTTTCAAAATCTATTATAAACCTTAGTTATCATTTTTTGAACCTCCTTGAGTTAAAATGCCTTTTAAAAATGAAAAATCTTATGGAGTAAGTAATTGCATTCTTAAACTATTGGTTATATTATACTGTAATAATTTTACGGTCAAAATAAAAAAAATAAAGGTATCATTTGAATCTTAATAAATAATTAAGAAAGTACTCAAAGTGAACGTAATCGATTAACATTATCAATTCAATAACCTTTTACAAATTTTGCTCATTATTTTTGTTAGTCGCAAATACGTTATTTTAATATATTTTCTTAAATCCGCAATTATTTTTTAAAAATCACATTCGGTATAAAGTTTTTAGGGCTTGAAATATAGAAGAAAAAAAAAAGCAAAGAAATAAATTAATAAAGTATCATTTTGCTAAAAAAAATCTACTTATAATCTTTAAAATTTTCTTAAATTAAATTAGAAAACTTTGTGAAAATATTATTTTGGGATCAGTTTCACCCCCGCTTTTGCATATCAAATGTGTATTTTTTAAATTGGGGTGGATCTGTCATTTTTTTTTTTACAGATACATAAAGAAAAATTCGTGAAGATATTATTTCAGTAAGGAATTTATGCAATATCAATTGAACATACTGAAAATTCGTGCCAAATCTTACCGAAATAATTCAATAAAACTTAAAAAATATATTCTCTTCTTGAGAATTGGTTCTTGAATAATTTAATAAAACACATTATTTTCTTCAGAATCGACAGAATAAAATTTACACTTAAAATCGTAATAGTAAAATGCAAAGTGTAATGTCACTTTTGAGCGTGAACTTTTTAAAAAGAATTTTATTTTACTTTTTCTTTTAGCAACTGTTAAATTATGTTTTGTATGTTTGTACAGAAGGAAAATAATTCTGATTTCTTACATTTGAACATTGTATTGTAGAGAACCGTGTGGGTTTGTGTGTTGTTGAATTAGGAACACGTGCTGTTTATTTCCTGTTATAAGGTCCAACTACAAGAACAATGCCAGACTCAAGTTGAGTCCAACCGAAGATGTAAAGAAAAAAAACAAGATCGATATATATATATATATATATATATATATATATATATATATATATATATAAATAAATGTATTAAACAACAAATTTACAAGTTACATAGACATTAACATTTGTGATTGTGTGTGAACGTAAAGACTTTGTATATTGCTGAAAGTTCGCACGTACGTGTATGTGTGTTTCATGGCGTTTTCCCACAAGTGGGTAAAACGCAGATTTCTGCGAGTGATCACATTTTTAAATGTTTTCGCTGAAATGCAAAGTAAAAAGAGAACGAGGCAAGAAATCACCCAGTATTTATAGTGTAGGGACAATTAGGAAATTAAGGAGGTGTTAACTCCGACAATATCAAGTTTTATAAAAGCAAATAGGACAAAAATCTATTCTTAAACTATTGGTTATATTGGATTGTAATAATTTTACTATAAAAATAAAAATAAAGGCATCAGTTGGATGTCATTCAATAATTAAGAAAGAATTCAAAGTGAACGTAATCGATTATCAATTCAATAACCTTTTACCAATTTGACCATTTTTTTTGTTAGTAGCAATCCGTTATTTGAATATATTTTTTTAAATTCAGAATTATTTAAAAAAATTAGCAAACTAATCTATTTTATGTCATGAAATATGTAAGAAAATAATTGAAAAAGCAAAGCAGTTAATCAAACACAAAGTATCATTTAAGTAAAAAATAATTACTTCTAATGTACAAAAAATAAAATAATTAATTCCTCTAAGTTTAATAAAAGCGTATAGAAGAAAAAATAGTATATTCTTAAACTATTGGTCATATAAACTTTAAGATTTTTTTATTTTAAAGTATAAATATGAATTTCATGATTATTGCACAGCTAGTCTTCCGTATTTCTTCAATTTTTAATTTTTAATTTTCCACGCGTTTTTTTAAGTCTTCTTCCATTAAGTGCCGTGTCACTTCAGGACGTAGGCGATCATGGCTCTTCATTTATTTCTGTCCTTTGTAGCTCTCAATAAGTTTTGTCTTTTTGTTATTTCTCCCAGACCCTGTCCTGTCATTCACTTGCATAAGCCGTTATGTATGTTATACGTTGGTTTCCCTTGTCCCTTTTCTATCTATCTGCCTTGTGAGTATCAGATTTTCAAAGCCATACTTTGTCATTACGTGTCCCAGAAATTTTAGCTGCCTCTTCCTGATGTTAAGTATATTTTCCTCTTTGTTTTCATTCTCTCTAAAACTTATTCGTTGTTCACAAGTTCGGTCTATGGTATCCTCAGCATCCTTCTGTAAACCATACCTCTGCTGCCTCGAGTTTCTTCTTCATCTATGAGGAGACCGTCCAACAATTCGCTGCCGTAAAGGAGGACAGATACCATGTAGCAGTTCAGTACTCTTTGTTACCAAACGAAACCCTATTAGAATAACCAAGAATCCATACTGGCAGCAAACATGCATGCTCATAGGGAACAAGTTCAGAGAATATACAAAAATAGAAAGGGGCATAAGGCAAGGATGCATCTTCTCACCTGAGCTGTTCAACCGATACAGCGAGATAATTCTGAGAGAATTGGAAACCCTACTGGGACTTAGCATTGGCGGCTACAATATTAACAACATAAGACACGCAGATGACAGAGTAGCAGACATGGAAAAGAAATTACAATATCTCCTACAGAAGGTAGTGACGGAGAGTGAGAAGAAAGAACTAAGCATAAATTACATCAAGTCAGAATGCATGGTCATCAGTAAGAGGATAAGTCCGAAATGCGATTTGAAGGTCCGGAAAACTAGAATCAAGCAGCCGCGGAAGATTAAATATATGTGAAGCGTCTTGACAGAGGATGATAAGAGCAACACTGAGATCCGTAAGCGTATTGGGATGGCCAAGGACGCATTCCAAAGGTTGGAAAGTACAGCGAGACAGGAAGATTTCTTTTGGAATAAAGAAAAGAATACTGAATTGTTGCTGAAATTTACGGCAGCGAATATTGGACGATTACCTCAAAGATGAAGAAGAAACTTAATGGAGCAGAGAAGTAGTTCTACAGAAGGATGATGAGGATATCATGCACCGAGCATATGAGCAACAAGAGGTTGCAAGCAAGAAGGAGGCTTATACTTAACACGAGGAAGAGGTAGCAGGAGTTACTGGGACAAATAATGAGGAAGGATGGATTGGAGAATCTGATACTCACAGGTCGAATAGAAGGAAAGTGAGACATGGGAAAACAACGCGTGACATATCTGGTGGACTTAAGCAAGTGGACGACAGAACGTGCTCTGTTAACGAAGCAGAGAGAAGGAACTTGTTGTAAGCTGTAAGGGATATAGGGAGGTGGAGAGATATGATCGATGATGTCAGGAAAGGATATGGAACATAAAAAAAAGGAAAGGAAGAGAGTCTGGATAATATGATACTCACCGATCAAATAGAGGTAATGAGAGACAAGGGAAAACAACGCGTGACATATCTGGCGGACTTAAGCAAGTGGATGACAGAACGTGTTCTGGGGAAGGAAGCAGAGAGAAGGAACTTGTTGTAAGCTGCAAGGGAAAAATCAAAAATCGCTGGGGGCACCGGCCCCATTATCCTCTGCCCCGTCTTCCCCTTCTTCATCAAATTCAAAATTCACAAAGCCACATCCGCCCAAATCTGTTTCAAGCTCTCCAGTAAAATACATTCATTCGTCCAAGTCTTCACCGGTGGACTCCATCAACTACGCCCAACATCTCACCCATGGCAACACCCATCCAAACACCACAAAAGAAAAGAGTCAGAAGCCCTGACTCTCAAATCATAACAGATAAAAAGAAAAAAAAGTCAAACCACCATACCTCCCAGGGGAAGACGTCTGCCGCGTATCCCGGGACCAGGCGGAAAGAGTCTTTGGACAGACCAGGAATCCAAAGGACTTAAAAGTCCTTTGGAATTTCCAAAAACTTAATAATCTTGATGTGGAGAAGCCTGAGAATTTCCCTTCTGCTAAAAGGGTGTTAACCGTTATAAGAACTGGCCCGAGTACGCGGGAGATTTGGGGCATGATAGAGGAGGCCCAGTCGTCCCTAAAAATGGCGCCCCCTGCAGCCTACCTACTTGACCCGGAAACTAACGAATCAAATGAAAAACTTAAAGGGAGGGTCCCAGTTTTTGTTCACCCATCCCTTTATAGAGCTCTTAAACTCACCTACCCTTCAGACATCGGCGGCTTGTCGAGAATGAGATGGCGTCGGGATCCATGGGACGAGCTGTCGTTGTCCTCACCCCAGCCATGTTCTATCCTGAAGGGCAACCCTAATCGGTTTCCCAATGGCACTTTGGTTAGCTAGTTTAAATGTCCGGGGCCTGAGGTCCGAGTCTCGCAGGGCGAGTCTCTCTCGTGACCTTCAGCGCCTCTGGGTGAATATATGTTGTTAACAAGAGACCCGGTTTTCTTCTCATGATCGTGAGGACATACTGTCTAAGGGGTTCGCCCTTTATTCAGCATGTTTTGATGGTTGTTCGAGGGGTGTCTCTTGGCTAGTGAGCAGGTCTTTGAAGGCTGCATGTACCCTTGTCTTCGCGGATCCGGCGGGCAGGCTTTGCGTGCTGGATGTTACCATAAAGGATAAGGTTCTTCGTCTCATTGGGGTTTATGCGCCCAATATCCATTCCGAGCGGCCTGCTTTGTTTCGGCAGATCGCGCCGTTCTTGACGACGTCTCGTCGGGTAGTTTTAGCGGGGATTGGAATTCCGTCCTTGATCCCGATATAGATCGTATAGGGCATAAAAAGGTACTAACAACCCGGATGTGAAACCATTTCGGGACTTTATCGATGGGTTTGATCTCGTCGATAAGTTCCGGAATGAACACCCTCGGGAGGTAGCATGGACTTGGACAACTAGTGGCAACTCGGCTCCTGGCTCGCGTGCGAGCTACCTGGACCGAGTCTTATTTAGGAGAGTCGATGTAGGGCTCTTATGGTGTCCAAGTTTCCATTATATAGTTTATACGGATCATAGGCTTGTCCGGGTCCGTGCAAACTTAGATAAGCCTAAGGTTAGGTTGGCTGGTTACTGGAAATTGAACTGTTCGCTTTTCGCTGATCAGGGTTTCCGGGACCAGCTGTTACTAACGATCCAAAGGGAATTGACGGGAGCGGTTGTGGGAAATGCCTGGTGGAGCAATTTAAAATCTAAGATTCGAACGTTTGCTGCCGATTTTAGTCGTCGACTCAATCTAGATAGATTAGCGGCGCAAACGGCTTTAGAAGAAAAAGTTGATCGGGCCGTGAAATCCCGTGTTAGTGGGGACATAGTCTTAGCTAAGGCAGAGTTGGCCTCCTTGCTTATCAAGAAGGATCAAGCTCTGGTAGTTAGGGCTAGGTTCAAAAGAATGTCTTCTGAGGCAACGAATATGGCCGCTGAACTGCGTGTAGAGGAAAATCGAAACGCGGCCAGGCGACATATAGCGGGCGTCACATTACCGGATAAGCGGACCGTGACTACAAACGCGGGCATATGTGAGGTCTTTCGAGATTACTTTCAGGAGCTTTTCACCAGGGAGCCCGGTCTGAGCTCTGCTCAGTTCGACGCCTATTTAGCTGACCATCCCTGCCACTCGGCAGCTGAAGTGGCTAGGTGCGAGGGTCCCATAACAGAGTCGGAAATCTGGGAAGCGCTGAAGCAGGTTGGCCTGGATAAGTCTCCGGGATTAGATGGTCTTCCCTACGAAGTTTACTTGGGGTTGTCGCACGTTTTTGTTCCTTCCTGGAACTGATGTTCAACCACTGGATGAAGCAGGGGTCTTTACCTCAACGCTTCACCAGGGATGTCATCAAGTTGCTGAGTAAGGACAAGGACGGTGGGGATGGGTTAGGGAACTTTCGCCCTTTAACGATGTTAAACACTGACTTAAAGATTTTGGCGAAGATCTTAGCCAACCGTTTGCAGCTTGTCCTGTCTAGTCTGATTGGCCCTGAACAGACTTGTGCTGTGAAGGGCAGGACTATTCAGGATAACCTTCATATGGTACGCTTGATCTTAGAACAAGTCGACAGTGAAGCCGCGCTGATCAATTTAGATCAGTCCAAGGCTTTCGATAGGGTTGACCATCGATTTCTGGAGGCTGTCTTTTCGGCGGCCGGTTTCGGAGCCGACTTTCGCTCCTGGATCCGACTCTTGTATGCGACCCCCGGTGCGCTGGTGGAAGTGAATGGGGTAAGATCGAAGCCTTTCGTATTGTCTCGCTCCATTCGTCAAGGTTGTCCGCTATCGCCTCTGTTTTACGTTCTTGCCTTCTACCGTCTTTCTGTGCTTCCACTCCTGTATGCCCGACTAATGTCATTAGTCAAGGCCTTGTTCTCTTTCTTGTGGAGAGGCAAGGCCCATATGGTATGTCGCGAGATCTGTTGCCTTCATCCCTCTGAGGGCGGTCTGGGTATGCCTAGCATTGAGATTCGTCAATATATGCTTCGCATTACCTTTCTAGACCGAATGTGTCGCGGTTTGGATGAGGTGGGCACCTTTTGGAAAGAAGATGTCCGAAAACATTTCCCATCCCTGAGAAGTGTGCACTCGTGCGAGGAGGAGGCCGGCCGTACACCTCGTGTCCAGTGCTCCTTCTACCGCGAATGTCGTCGTGCTTTGAAGCTCCTTTTGCGGACGTCGGATAGCCTCTCCGACACCCAAGCGTTGTCTCGTAAGGCATTATATCGATTGTTAGTTAGGGCGTCCGTTCGAGATGGTCTGATCGACGAGCTCGGTCTTACGAAGCAGGAGGCTCGCTCGATATGGCCTTGGACGCCTGGGTTTAAATATCTCAATAACGATGAGGCATCACTTACCTGGCTGATGATTCGTGGGGCCCTCTGGGTCGGCAAAAGACTTTGTTCAGCAGGCTTGGAGAAATATCCAAACTGTCGTCGCTGTACTGGGAATGTCGAGACCATTGGTCACGCCTTTTTTCAGTGCAAGGCGGTAGTGCTGTTGTGCAAGTTTTTTGAAGGCTTCATGGTTCCCATGCTGC
The DNA here is from genome assembly GCA_903632075.3 of Acanthosepion pharaonis. Taxonomy (NCBI): domain Eukaryota; kingdom Metazoa; phylum Mollusca; class Cephalopoda; order Sepiida; family Sepiidae; genus Acanthosepion; species Acanthosepion pharaonis. Next base: position 82,918 of record CAHIKZ030003038.1, on the reverse strand, counting down.
AGGGAAAGTTTTTTGTCCTGGAAGCCAGTTCTGTTTGTAGCAATGTAGTATCGCAATTGACGAAGGCTGAACACTATGTGTTCTGTTGCTTACTAGGGGTTATGCGAGTCGTGATTTGGACGACGCGAAAGAAGGAATTCTATGATGGCGAGAAGTTCACCTCTTCCCAACTGATCTTGTTCTTTAAGCATCAGCTTAAAGTCAAGATTAGGACGGAAAGGCGGCGGCTCCCAGCATCAGAATTTGGCAAAAGGTGGGTGAATCTTGCGCGAATGTGTAGAGTAAAAGGGGCTGACCTAGAGTGGCATTTGGACGTCGGTTAGGTACAGGATTTTCTCTTATTAGGGTTGAACATAGGCAACCCACCTAGATATTAGGCTAGTTTAGGTTTTCGATTTTGAATTTTTAGTTTCTTTTTTTTCCGGTTAACTTAGCTAGGGTATGTATGCTCATTGGTCCCTTTTTTTTCTGTCCCTATTTTTCGTTTGTTTAAATTCCCCATCCCATCCCTCGTTAGGTGGTTAGTAATGTCAGTTCTCTGGTGGATGCGGGGCGCCTTTTGTTTCGTGTGTGTGCTTTCGTATTTGTTGTTGTGTATGAATGAGTGAGTGTTTGTGTGAATGCTTGATGGTTTGAATGTGTTCTTATTTTCTTAGTCCCGCATCGATTTCGTCCGGTTAACTGATGTTTCTGCCACATTCAAAGTTTGTGGGGGGTTTTAATACTAACACTAATTTTGTTTTATTTATTGTAAATATATTTCGTCATATTGTATATACTCATTGGGGATTTTTTAAAAATTGTTATTTTATGACCCTCCCCCCATGAACAATATCTGTATATAAGGGGACTAGTTAGGACGTCATAGAGAAACTGAGGTATTATGGTGGACGTAGTAAGAAAGGTAGGAGTGAATGTGATGTTTTGGTGATTGGATTATTGTTGGCATGTTTGGGTCAGTGTCTGTGACTAAGCTTAGATTTAAGACAGAAGAAGACCGTCATTCCCCATTCCCCTTTTTGGGCTTGTGCCGCATTTTGTATGTTAAATGCAAATAAATATTAGGAAGTAAGAAGAGATCGAATCGAGAGACTCTGCCCGACTGCGATTAAGTCAACCCATTCTGCAGGAACAGTCTTCCCAAGAATATACCAAAACTAACTGTAAATATTGTGTACCTTTTCCTTGTTTCAATACATTTTGTTTACGTACATTTTGTGTTGTATTATTTATTCCATGCTTATCCAAGCTTCAACAATGGCGACGAGGTATAAAAATTTTTACGTTACGGAAAAAAAAAAAATTAATAATTGATAGCCTTCAAATAATTGGGACAAGTTTGAAGAACCCAGGCTGAAGAAAAAAATCATTAATTAAAAGTCGAACATCTAATGGAACGGAAAAGTATTCTGAAGTTCTGGACAGTTAAAACTCGTTAAAGGACGACTAAGCATAAAGGAACGTTCACTCAGAAAAATCTGGAAGGTGGCGTAAACGAATAACGGCGAATAAAAAAAAAAAAAAAAAAGCTGGCCGACTAAAAAAACATGCATGGAATTAAAAGGAGCACAAATACAACGTGTCGATTTTGAAAGGTAACGAACTTGTAAAAAAAAATTGGTTTATTTTTTTTGTTTGGTTGCTCAACAATATTTTATAAAGCAAGACATAAAATTAAAAAAAAAAGGCGTAAGTTGTTTCGATTTTTTTTTGTCTGCTTATATTATATTCGTGGATACACAATTTAAAAGTATATTCTTTGTTGCATGAACACTATCAGCTAAAGATGGAGGAATTATCCAAAGTCATAGCTGAATTGTTTAAAAAGCCAGCAGTTGAGTCAAGCTGAATTATTCAAATCCCAGCAGTTGAGTAAAGCTGAGTTAGTCAAATCCCAGCAGTTGAGTCTGCAACAACAAAGTGAACAGTTTGCCTTATTAAGAGAACAGCAACTAGCACAGCAGAATTATCAAGAAAAGCAAGAGGAGCTGAGTCAGCAACGTCAAAGGGAACAGGAAGAATGTATGTCAAGGTTTTGGAAATTCGAAAGTTAACACTGGAGAAATTAAACAACAATCAGGCAAATGAAGGTAACTCTTCATATTCTAATAACATCATATTTAATTCGTTGGAAACTTTCAACTATGTGCCAGACGAAGAAAAAGCGTTTGAAGCGTACTTTAAACGATATGAAGATATTTTCTACACAGACTGTGAAAACTGGTCGAATTCAAGAAAAGTCAGTCTATTACTAAGAAAGCTAGGTACATTTATATACATAGCAAATTTGTAGATTTTATTCTACCGAGAAGAACAAATGAATTGGAATTCTCGGAAACAGTGAAATTGCTAAAGGAGTTGTTTGGAGCAAATATGTCGCTTTGGCATAAGCGATGGTTATGCACGAATGTCGCTAAATCCGACGATCAGGATTATTAACTTATGCATCTATAGTGAATAGACATTGTGACAATTTCAGATTGGCAGAGATTACGGTTGAAGAATTCAAATGTTTAATTTTTTGCTCAAGGACTGGTATCCAGTAAGAGTGCTGAAATAAGACGTAGAGTTTTGTCTAAACTCGAATCTGAACAAAACCTTACCCTGCAAAAAAGTTAGCAGAGGAGTGTCAGCGGGCCGTAAGTTTAAAGAAAGAGTCTCAAAAAATTGAAGAAGCTGGTATTGCTTATATTAAAAAAGTAAAGAAACAGTCAAATTACCCATCAGAAAAAAAATTGGAGTAAAAAATTCGGCGTATTTTAAAAATAGACAAGAAAATTAAATGAAAAGAATAAGGAAAAAAAAAGGTTCCACCATTTAATTGTAGACGGTGCAACGAAAGACACTGGGAGGTAAATTGCCTATATAGAAATAAAAAATGTTTCGTAAATAACAAGAATGGTCACAAAGGGTCGTGTTGTAAAACGAAAAAAAAGTCAATAGCCGAATTAGACAAACAAATTCAAATATCAAATCAGATAGAGATTTGAGGAAAAATGTGACGACTGAAATATTTAAAAAGAATATCAAATTTCAACTCGATTCGGGTTCAGATTTAACAATAATGAACTATAAAACATGGAAAATTTTAAAATTTTACAATAATGAAGTCAACGAAACGCGCTCGAACAGTGACTGGAAAGGAAATTAAATTCGAAGGCGAGGTTGTACTTCCCATGAAATTGAACAGGATAGTTAAAAAATAAAAGTTTTCATTCTGAAAAATGGAGAAAACTTGATGGGTACAGATTTTATTGAAACATTCGAATTGTATTTTAAACCGTTAAACTCTTTCTGCAGAAAAGTATAAAGTAATACGCAAACAAGACAGGACATTAAAGAGGAATTAAAAAAAAGTTTCCGGAAACTTTCACACCTGGTCTTGGAAAATGAAACAAGTTTGAAGCCAAATTCATTAAAGGAAAATACTATGCCAATTTTTAAAAAACGTAATGTACCTTTCTGCAAGTGTAGAAAAATTAACGAAGAACTTGATAGGTTGGAAAAAATGGGAATTATTTCGAAAGTAGAATCTAATTCATGGGCCGCGCCGATTGTGTGTGCATAAAAAAAGAAATCAAACCAAGTCAGAGTTTGCGTTGATTTTTCGACAGGGTTGAACTCGGTAATTATACCATTACCCGTTAAAGAGTCCGGAGGAGATTTTAATAAGCTAAATGGTGGAGTTATATTTTCAAAAATTGACTTATCAGATGCCTATCTCCAAATTCCCGTTCATTTATTTACTAATAAAACACGCATATAGGGTTATTCAAAACAACAGGCTTCCTTTTTCATATTTAAAAAAACACCAGCCATTTTCAACAAGCTATGGACGTCATGCTGAATGATTTAGACTTTGCGTGCGCTTATTAGACGACATCATAGTAAGGAGCGAAACGTTCGACGAACATCGAGAGCATCTCAATCAAGTATTTAAAAAATTCAGGCCTTTGGATTTAAAGTCAAAGATCAAAGTTTTGTATTTGGTTTGGAGGAAATTAATATTTAAATCACATAATTTAACAAAAATGGCAGATGTCCAGATCCGGAAAGGTCCATTGCGATTAGAGACATGCCGACGCCCACTAATGTGGCGATGCTACAAAGTTTTCTAGGGTTTTCCCATTTTATTAAAACCTCATTAATTAATGTACAATTTAAGTCAGAAATCCGTTGAATGAACTGCTAAAAAAAGACAAGGCATGGGAATGGACGGTAGAATGTCAGAAAGCCTTTGATGAAATAAAGAAAATGCTTACGTCCGACCTCTTTTTAACCCATTAAATCCAAAACTGGATATTGTAGTGGCAAGTGACGCCAGTTCATACGGGATAGGATTATGTATTCAACACATAATGCCAGATGGTTCTAGAAAATTTAATTTTCATGCTTCGAGAACTTTGCTCCCAGGAGAAAAAGTTACTCTCAGATAGAAAAAGAGGCACTGAGTATCATTTTTCTTATACCATACAAAAAATTTCACAGGTACATCCATTTTCTTTATCCTTGAAACGGATCATAAACCACTGATCACTATTTTTGGTTCAAAGAAAGGTTTACCCGTTTTACAGCAAATCGTTTGTTAAAAAAATGGGGAACCATTCTTCTCAATTATGATTTTCACATAAAACCTATCATCCAAAAAAGATAATTCACGCGGATAGTCTATCAAGACTAGTACCGAGTCAAGAAGAAAGATTCGAAGAATCAATTATTTTTAATATCAGAGCAGATTATGAGGTGAAAAGCATGGTAAACAACATTGTGAGAGAGCTACCGGTTACGCTAAATAAAATTAAAAAAGAAGCTGAAAGGATGATTTCATTTTAGAAATTAAAAGCAAAATGGTATTAAATGACCAAAAAGTGCAGGAGATTTATTCAATAGGTGACGGGTTTTATTATATGGTGAGAGAGTAGTAATACCAAAAAAAAGTTCAAAAAAGAATACTTCGGGACTTTCATATGGGTCACCTGGTATTAATAGAACAAAAAGCAATGCGAAGCTTTAACCATATTGGAAAGGAATGGATGTGGATATCGAAAACATGGTTCATCGATGTAAAGGGGTTAAATATCATAGCAGCCTAAGGCACCACCTATAGTACATTCAAACCATGGCCCAAGACGGATCATCCGTGGACAAGATTACACATTGATTTCGCTGGTCCAGTAGAAGATTTTTACTACTTAATAGTGGTAGATAGTTTTACAAAATGGCCGGAAGTACTACGCTGTAAAAAGCCTACGTCCAATACCACAACAACTTTTTTGCATGAAGTATTTGCACGGTTCGGTGTGCCAGAGTGTATTGTGGTGACAATGGTACAATGGATTCACTTCTGAAAATTTAAAATCGAATTTTGTGAGTTATATCAAATTAACCACATAACGACGCCTCCGTATCATCCGAGGTCCAATGGACTCACAGAAAGATTTGTCGATACTTTAAAGCGAGCTCTGAAGAAAGCGTCAGAGTTCCAACGGAAATTTTGAGCGCTTCAGCAATTCCTAAAAGTATACAGAATCACATAAACCAGAGAACACACTCAAACATGGCACCAGCTGAACTAATGTTCGCTAGGAAAGTTAAGTCAGTGTTTGACAAGCTTTTGCCAAGAAAAAATAGAAAAAAATACCATGTATACAGCGAAAAAAAAAGGGCTATAAAAACAACGTTGAGTTCTGGGAACGAGGCATAGTGGACAAGAGAATCGGTGATCTGATTTACATAATTAAAAATCGAAGAATACTCATAAAAGGCACCAAAACCAACTTAAAAAAAGATTACGGTATAGATTAAGAAGATTGTATACCGGATGAGGACGAATCCCATTGATATAATTGATATGTTTCAGGTAGAACCTCCACAGAATACACCTGAACCAAGAAGATCCGGTAGGAAACGGAAGTTGACGGACCCATTGGACGTAGAATCAAAACGGAAAAAAATATTAAAATTAGGCAAATGGATCTACAAAGAAATAGCCATAATCATCAACCCATATAGGAAGCCAATTTGAAATCCAAAAGAATTCCAAGGCTTGGGAGGAGGGTGTTGTGGTACGATCCACCTAATTTACATAAGTGGAGTACCGACCATATAAATATGGGTTGGTACCGGAAGACGAGGGAGGAAGTAAGAAGAGATCGAATCCAGAGACTCTGCCCGACTGCGATTTAGTCAACCCATTCTGCAGGAACAGTCTTCCCAAGAATATACCAAAACTAACTGTAAATATTGTGTACCTTTTCCTTGTTTCAATACATTTTGTTTACGTACATTTTGTGTTGTATTATTATTATTCCATGCTTATCCAAGCTTCAACACTATTTTTGAATTATATCAATTGGATACATCATATATATATATATATATTTCCATAGAAATTTATCACTTTTGGGATCGTATTTTCTACGATTAAAAATTTATTGATATATATATACCGTTTATTTTGATATGTAGTTCTGAGATTCTGATCATTCACTATATTGATAGAATACGATCAGGGAATTATTTGTTATCTATGAAAAAAGGTTAAATGGGATTACCCATTTTTAAATTTATAATGCTCATAATTCTCACCTAAAGAAAAGTATTATTAAAGCCACATAGGACAGATAGATATATATAAGATAATTTAAAGGTTTTATTTAAACCTTACAGAAAACGTATGTAAAAAATCATTCTGCGAGGAAAATAAAAACAATTGAAATCTGATATTCATTCCTTTATTTTTTGTCAAACAATGAATACGTAATATATTTGTAGATAACAATTAATTTCGTATATATATATTTATATTCGTTTATATGTGTGTGTGTTTGTTGTGTATGAACAAAAATTTGTGCAAACGGGCGATCAACTTTTCCTTTTAATGATATATAATACACAGTATATATACTATAATTTGAATAACTAAAGTACTTAGACAAAAGGTTTCCTATTGTTTGTACAGACCAAGATTTTGGAACGTGACTTTTTTTCCCTAAAAAACTCTCAAAACTTTAATTTTACACAATGTACTATTTCTACTTTGGCAATGGTCCATGTTTTTTTCTAGAAAGGGAAATCCAAAAATTTGCCATAATTTGTTTATAAACAAAATAAAGACAGTCATTTCTTAAAAGGCTTCGTTTACTCTTTTTTCCAGTGCAATAACTTTCTTTCATTTTGAATTCTCTTGAAAATTAACTATTGTCCTCATTTTTTAAACGATCACAGAAAATTTTTGTAATTATTTGACATGGATTTCAAAAAGTCTGAAATTTTCCAACAAGTTGTTTACAATGTCCATTAGTGACGATCACTCTCCTACCCAAACATAAAATAAACTTTATACCATTATTAAAGAAAGATTTGGTATTAAAATCCTTTTCAAATGACTGAAATTTGTGGATGATGAATGATGATTTAAATCAAGCGGACATATTTATTTAAAAGACGCAAATATGTTTATTAAATGTTATGAATAAATTCTACGATTTATCCTCTTTTTATTAATAAACAACTGTAAACAATTATTTTTTGATTATTTGTTTTAATTAAATCTATTAAAGCGGGTCATATTTGACATCCATTTTAACATTGTTTTTTAATGGTTTTGGGAATCATCTGATTTTTACAACTTCTCTTTCTTTGCCATAAATATTCAATTATTCTATTGTTTTCTAAGATAATATCATTAGCGAATTATATTGTCCTAATTTTTTTCTAAAAATGAATTATTTGTTATTGTCTATCTGCTTCTATTTTATGTCTTCTTCATTTTCAGTTAAACGAAAAAAAATCTATTTTTTTTCTTTAAACAATAAAAATGTATTTATTCTAAACATTCAAATCAACCTGTCAAAAATATATGCATATCAATTTCCTTTCAAAAGGCAGCATGCAGTTAATTTTTGTTACTTTTATTTTGAAATACTTAAATATCTCACACAAACAATTAAATTTCAGTCCGACACATCAAACTGAAGAATTTTCTTATTTAGACCCACGCGCTTGCCAATTTGTTTTTTTATTTTGGGTTGCAACGAAATTCCAGTTTTGCAACATTCTTTGATCCCTTCTGACATAACTCAAAGCCATTATTTATTTGTTTCTTCTTAAACAATTGGCTTGTTGTATATTTTTTATATGAGTTAATTCAGTGTATAAAAAAGAAATAATTTCCGAAAATTTCATAGAGTTCGTCCTGACTTGAGTTCACCTTTGACGGACGTTTTTTTAATTATTTTTCCTTTTTCATAAACAATTTTTTGGGAATTTCGACATCGGTTTAATGGTCGAAGTCATCTGTTGATTTCCTTTTTTTTTTTCCGAATGTGCTTATTCTTGACACATTTTAATTCAAATTCTGGGAGGGGATTTAGTTTCTACAGTAATCCAACCGGATATTTTGCTAAATCCAAACTAGATTAAGTTGTGGAACATCTCAATTGATTTTAGTTCTAAATCCTGATTCCGGCGACAGAAAATTTTCTGCTTCGGCTTAGACATTTTCAATTGAGGTAGTTTAAACAAACCCTGACTTAATGTATTTTGTTCCATCTTTAATGGATGGACAAATGAGAGCGAGTAGTCGTAAAAAAATAACTTTAGAAGTTTGGACGTCAGACATTCTAATGGGAGGGGGGGTGGTCAGGGATGGTCTTTCTGTGATGAAAATATGAAATAGTTTTTTTTTGGTAGGCGTTTTTAACGAGCCAATTCCTACACTCCAGTACAAAGGAATGGAATTGGTTTTCAGCATATATAAAAATTTTGAAAATTTTTAAAAAAAAATCGATGGTTATTTCGGAATTTCTCTCTGAACGTTCATCAACTCGTGATTACTGAAGTATGACAAAAAAAAAAATTTAGAAACTTTTTTCGATTTCATCCAATCATTCCTACAAAAAGTAAATTAGTAAATTTAATGATATAAAATATCGAAATCGCTTTGATAACAAAATTTTAAAGATGCATTAACCTACTATTCACAAGAGAATATTATGATCCTTTTTTTTAATTATAAACTATATAATGTACTTCTGAAATACGCTGGTACTTTCTAGTGTACATTCAATCATCTTCATAACATGGTAAAATTTTAGGTAGTATCCGAATAAAAAATATAATAATAATAGAAATATATATATATATATATATATATATATATATATATATATATATATCGATTTGTATTATATATCACGGTCAATTTAATAGATTGCGGCTTTGACTGATGAATCGAATCTTGATACATTTACTTACTGCTAATACACTTGGGAATATGAATCCGCTTTTTCTCCTAAATTGGGTTATATAGCCTTGGATGGCATCTTGAGAAGGGTATCGAAACTAATTATCCTCTAACATTACCATAACCAGTATTCTGTTCTCAGTGTTGTATCTGTCTATATTTCTGAGATGAGGTATTATTTACATTATTCGGGCTATTGTCCTCATCTTTGTCGCCATATTTATTAGAAAGTTTCGGCCGTTGTACATGTCAGGCCTTCTTCAGGTGGTTGGAATGTTGAACGGAACCCTTTATTTCGCTCACTGGAGTAGACTGTACTAGTTCCACGTGCCATGTTTAATGGATGTCAGTTATCCGTTATCTCCTGTTAATTTCCTCTGAAAGTTCTCCACTGCCTTAACAGGGTATTGAACTCAATCTTTTGATTCCTGTCACTGGATCTAACCAATGCCTTTATCCACCGTGCCATGTATCCTTGTGTATATAAAAACTAAAGATACATGCAATCCGTTTCTGTTGTATATATCTAACGTGTGTCTCTATATGTGTGTGTGTAGGTGAATGATTTGAAGTATGAATGGATAAACCGATGCAAGAATGGAGAGATAAATAAGCCTGAAAAGTCGAATCATATGCCAGGCGTGATAGGAGAGAATAATAAAAGACATTGATTCGAAGATTTGGTCAAACTCAAAAGTAAGAAAAGTAACAGAAAAACAAAACGAATCGAAGAACATATCGAGAAAATATCGAGAACACATTTACCATTTTCCACAAATATCAAAAAGAATATTCCATTAATTTCTTTCTAATTAGTAAACAAGATATTCATTTTTCAATATTCAATAAACAGGGAGTTACTTTTCATGCCTTTCCCAACTAAAAATATGAGCAAATAGTTTTCATTTTAATATAAATCATTGATTCCTATTTTGTAGATATTAGTCGAGAAGAAGAAAAACCACTTTCAGATTTGATCAATTTTGTTATGGTTTAAAGTTTTCAAAATTTTCACATATATATTGTGTCTTCATGGATTAGCATTTAAATGTATTCCTAGATTCCAAAGACACACACACACATACATACATACATACATATATGTGTGCGTGCATGTGTGTGCGTGTAATTTTTATGCGGCAAACGGATGATTGAAGTGCTGCAAGATCCGGAAAGGGTTTAGTATCTTCTATATAAAGAATAAAATACGTCCCGTTAAGTTCAGAAGAAAAGGACAGCAAATATCGTCCAAGTTGTCGAACATATTTCCTGTAATTTTTATCGAATTTAACAATAGATAGATTGATATAAACATTATGAGACAGGTATGAGCACATATACATCGCACATATATACAGACACACACACATATATATATATCACTTTTTAGAAAGTTTTATATATATATATATATATATATATATATATATATATATATATATATATATATGTAACTTTTGAAAGTGATGCCTGAGGATCCAGGGAAATTAAAAGTCCAGTATATGAAATAAAAATTACAATGGAACCTTAAGTGGTTTGTTTTCTTTAAATTATTAGTTCTTTATTAACATTGAGCTCTCAGGATTAAATCCAACTTGGGATTATCCATACAGTTTACAAAATTTTTCATTACTTATATATATATATATATATATATATATATATATATATATATATATATATATATATATATATTACAATGATAGATAGATATGAACATACCATCATAAAAATAGACAAAATTCATATATATACGACCTATTATTTCTCAGATTCCAACATACTGATATACCAACTATCAAAATTTCTCAAGGATATTATTGTCCCATATCTTTCTATTAACTATAGTATTTAATCTACCCATGAATTCCTCCAAATACTTAAAAGGACAAAATTAAAACAAAACACGGCTATCTTGAAATGTCACTTGATGTAGAGAATTTATTTACTAATGTTCCCTGTCTCCGAAACTATTGATATTATCATTAATTCGGTGTATAAATTAATATCCCGGGAACAGGAAAAAAAGGTCTTCGGGCAAACTAAAAACCAGAAACCACTAAAATTTTCCCTGGAATTTCCGACACATCAAAGGCGTGGATCAGGGAGTGCCGGAAAATTTTTTAAAAAGGCCCGAAGATTGCTGAATGTTGTGAGATCTGGCCCGTAACTGCGGGAGATTTGGGGGCAGATAGAATAGGCAAAGGTCCGCAGAAAGTGCCTTTATATAGGCACTAAAGCTAACATTCTTGGACATCGGCGGCTTGTCTCTGGAGGATACGCTCGATACTGAGATGATGTCTGTATCAATGGGACAAGCTGTACATATCCTATCCCAGCCATGTTCTTCAGGGACTATCCGAAGGACAATCCTAATCGGTTTCTAAAATGGCACTCTGGTTAGCTAGTTTGAATGCCCGGGGCCCTGAGGTCCGAGTTTCCAGGGCGAGGCTTAATCGTGACCTTCAGCGCCTCTGGGTCAATGTATGTTGTGTGACAAGAGATCCGGTTTTTTCTCATGATCGTGAATTACATACTGTCTAAGGGTTTCGCCCTTTATTCAGCATGTTTTGATGGTCGTTCGATATTATCTCTTGGCTGAGTGAGCAGGTCTTTGAAGGCTGCATGTCACCTTGTCTTCGCAGATCCGGCGGGCAAGACTTTTTGCTGGATGTTACCATAAAGGATAAGGTTCTTCGTCTCAAACTTCCATATGCGCCCAATACCCAATCCGAGCGGCCTGCTTTGTTTTTAAGATCGCGTTTCATTCTTGACGACGTCTCGTCAAAAATTTTAGCGGGGGATTGAAATGCCGTCCTTGATCCCGATATAGATCGTATAGGGCAAAATCAAAGGTACTAACAACCCGGATGTGTGAAACCATTTCGGGACTTTATCGATGGGTTTGATCTTGTCGATAAGTTCCGGAATGAACACCCTCGGGAGGTAGTATGGACTTGGACAACTAGTGGCAACTCGGCTCCTGGGATGTAGGGAACTGTAGGGCTGTCCAAGTTTCCATTATATAGTTTATACGGATCATAGGCTTGTCCGGGTCCGTGCAAACTTATAAACCTAAGGTTAGATTGGCTGGTTACTGGAAATTGAACTGTTCACTTTTGGTGAGCAGTGTTTTCGGGACCAGCTGTTACTAATGATACAAAAAATGAATTGACGGGAGCGGTTGTGGGAAATGCCTGGTGGGGCAATTTAAAATCTAAAATTCGAACGTTTGCTGCCGATTTTAGTCGTCGACTCAATCTAGATAGATTAGCGGCGCAAACGGCTTTAGAAGATAAGTTGATCCCGTGTTGGTGGGGAAATAGCTTTAGTCTAAGGCAGATTTGTTCTCCTTGCTTATCAAGAACGATCAAGCTCTGGTAGTTAGGGCTAGGTTTAAAAGAATCTGAGATGCAACGAATATGGCCGCTGAACTGAAGTGCATAGGAAAATCGAAACGCGTCTAGGCGACATATAGCGTGCGTCACATTGCCGGATAAGCGGACCGTGACTACAAACGCGGGCATATGTGAGGTGTTTCGAGATTACTTTCAGGATCTTTTTCACCAGGGAGCCCGGTCTGAGCTCTGCTCAGTTCGACGCCTATTTAGCTGACTTTCCCTGCCTCTGGCAGCTGAAGTGGCTAGGTGCGAGGTGCCATTACAGAGTCGGAAATCTGGGAAGCGCTGAAAGCAGGTTGGCCTGGATAAGTCTCCGGGATTAGATGGTCTTCCCTACGAAGTTTACTTGAGGTTGTCGCACGTTTTTGTTCCTTTTCAAAGGAACTGATTTTCAACCACTGGATGAAGCAGGGTCTTTATCTCAACGCTTCACCAGGGGTGTGATCAAGTTGCTGCGTAAGGACAAGGACGGTGGGGATGGGTTAGGGAACTTTTGCCCTTTAACGATGTTAAATACTGACTTAAAGATTTTGGCGAAGATCTTAGCCAACCGTTTGCAGCTTGTCCTGTCTAGTCTGATTGGCCCTGAACAGACTTGTGTTGTGAAGGGCAGGACTATTCAGGATAACCTTCATATCGTACGCTTGATCTTAGAACAAGTCGACAGTGAAGCCGCGCTGATCAATTTAGATCAGTCCAAGGCCTTCGATAGGGTTGACCATCGATTTCTGGAGGCTGTCCTTTTTCGGCCGGTTTCGGGAGCCGACTTTCGCTCCTGGATCCGACTTTTGAATGATTGCCCCGGAAATGGTGGAAGATTTGGGTTGAATCAAGAAGCCTTTCGTATTGTCTCGCTCCATTCGTCAAGGTTGTCCTATCGCCTCTGCTTTACGTTCTTGCGTTGAACCTTTCCTTCTATTAAAGGCGAATCCGGTCCTTTCATTGAATTTCCCTGCCTGGGGCTTTCACCTCAGCCAGGTATTTTGCCTAATATGACGACGTTTTTTTCTTGTGTAGAGCAGAGCCTTAGATTGAATTTAGCAATTTCAGTGGGTATGAGATGGTGACCTCCAAGATCAACCGCGATAAGTCTGTTGGCTTGCGGTTGGGTGCGTGAAGGGAGTTTTCTTCCCAGAACAATCTATTCCTCTGGACGGATACTCGGAGGAGATCTTTTCCTGAAGGGAAGGGGGGGAAGTCTGTGTTTGACATCTATCCGATGACCTGTACCGACTATATCTGTGCTTCCACTTAAATGCCAGACTAATGTTATTAGTTTGGACCTTGTTCTTTTTCTTGTGGAGAGGCAAGGCCCATATGGTATCTCTCGCGAGATCTGTTGCCTTCATCCCTCTGAGGGCGGTCTGGGATGCCTAGCATTGACATTCGTCAATATATGCTTCGCATTACCTTTCTAGACCGAATGTCACGGTTCGATGAGGTGGGTACCTTTTTTTAAGAAGATGTCCGAAAACATTTCCCATCCCCTGAGAAGTGTGCATTCGTGGAAGGAGGAGGCCGGCCGTACACCTCGAGCCGAGTGCTCCTTCTACCGCGAATGTCGTCGTGCTTTGAAACTCCTCTTGCGGACGTCGGATGGCCTCTCCGACGCCCAGGCGTTGTCTCGTAAGGCATTGTATCGATTGTTATTTAGGGCCCGTTCAAGATGATCTCATTGGCGAGCTCGGTCTTACGAAGCAGGAGGCTCGCTCGATATATGCTTGAGCGCCTGGGTTGGAATATCTCAATAATGATGAGGCATCACTCACCTGGCTGATGATTCGTGGGGCCCTCTGGGTCGGCAAAAGACTTTGTTCAGCAGGCTTGGAGAAATATCCAAACTGTCGTCCCTGTACTGGGGAAGTCGAGACCATTGGTCACGCCTTTTTCAGTGCAAGGCAGTAGTGCCGTTGTGCAAGTTTGTTGAAGGCCTCATGGTTCGCATGCTGCAGGGAAAGTTTTTGTCCTGGAAGCCAGTTCTGTTTGTAGCAATGTGGTGCCGCAATTGACGAAGGCTGAAAACTATGTGTTCTGTTGCTTTTCTAGGTGTTATGAGAGTCGTGATTTGGACGACGCGACAGAAGGAATTCTATGATGGCTCGAGGTTCACCTCTTCCCAACTAATCTTGTTCTTTAAGCATCAAAAAAAAGTCAAGATTGGGACGGAAAAAAGGCGGCTCCTTCATCAGAATTTGGTAAAAGGTGGGTAAATCTTGCGCGAATGTGTAGAGTAAAAAGGGCTGACCTAGAGTGGCACTTTGGATGTCGGTTAGGTACAGGATTTTCTCTTAACAGGGGTTGAACATAGGCAACCCATCCCGATATTAGGTTAGTTTAGGTTTTTGATTTTGAATTTTTTTTTTTCTTTTTTATCCGTTAACTTAGCTAGGGTATGCATGCTCATTGGTCCCTTTTTCTGTCCCTATTTTTCTTTTGTTTAAATTCCCCATCCCTCCCTCGTTAGGTGGTTAGTAATGTCAGTTCTCTGGTGGATGCAGGGCGCCTTTTTTATTCGTGTGTGTGCTTTTTCGTATTTGTTGTTGTGTATGAATGTGTGTGTTTGTGTGAATGCTTGATGGTTTGAATGTGTTCTTATTTTCTTAGTCCCACATCGATTTCGTCCGGTTAACTGATGTTTTCTGCAAAACATTCAAAGTTTGTGGGGGTTTTTTTACTAACACTAATTTTGTTTTATTTATTGTAAATATATTTCGTCATATTGTATATATTCATTTTGGGATTTTTTAAAATTGTTATTTATGATTTTTCCCCCTGAACAATATCTGTATATAAGGGGACTAGTTAGGACGTCATTTTTACTGAAATATTATGGTGGACGTAGTAAGAAAGGTAGGAGGAATGTGATGTTTTGGTGATTGGATTATTGTTGGCATGTTTGGGTCAAAATCTGTGACTAAATTTAGATTTAAATTTAAAGAAGACCGTCATTCCCCATTCCCCTTTTACATAAGTGGATGCCCGACATTTTAAATATTAAATGCAAATAAATATTAGGAAGTAAGAAGAGATCGAATCGAGAGACTCTGCCCGACTGCGATTTTAGTCAACCCATTCTACAGGAACAGTCTTCCCCAAGAATATACCAAAACTAACTGTAAATATTGTGTACCTTTTCCTTGTTTCAATACATTTTGTTTACGTACATTTTGTGTTGTATTATTATTATTCCATGCTTATCCAAGCTTCAACAATGGCGACGAGGTATAAAGAATTTTACGTTACGGGAAAAAAAAAAAAGAATTAATAATTGATAGCCTTCAACAATTGGGACAAAGTTTGAAGAACCCAGGCTGAAAAAAAAAATCATTAATTAAAAGTCGAACATCTAATGGAACGGAAAAAGTATTCTGAAGTTCTGGACAGTTAAAACTCGTTAAAGGACGACTAAGCATAAAGGAACGTTCCTCAGAAAAATCTGGAAGGTGGCGTAAACGAATAACGGCGAATAAAAAAAAAAAAAAGCTGGCCGACTAAAAAACATGCATGGAATTAAAAAGGGCACAAATACAACGTGTCGATTTTGAAAGGTAACGAACTTGTAAAAAAAAAAAATTGGTTTATTTTTTTTGTTTGGTTTAGCAACAATATTTTATAAAGCAAGACATAAAATTAAAAAAGGCGTAAGTTGTTTCGATTTTTTTTTTGTCTGCTTATATTATATTCGTGGATACACAATTTAAAAAGTATATTCTTTGTTGCATGAACACTATCAGCTAAAGATGGAGGAATTATCCAAAGTCATAGCTGAATTGTTTAAAGCCCAGCAGTTGAGTCAAGCTGAATTATTCAAATCCCAGCAGTTGAGTAAAGCTGAGTTAGTCAAATCCCAGCAGTTGAGTCTGCAACAACAAAGTGAACAGTTTGCCTTATTAAGAGAACAGCAACTAGCACAGCAGAATTATCAAGAAAAGCAAGAGGAGCTGAGTCAGCAACGTCAAAGGAACAGGAAGAATGTATGTCAAAGGTTTTGGAAATTCGAAAGTTAACACTGGAGAAATTAAACAACAATCAGGCAAATGAAGGTAACTCTTCATATTCTAATAACATCATATTTAATTCGTTGGAAACTTTCAACTATGTGCCAGACGAAGAAAAAAACGTTTGAAGCGTACTTTAAACGATATGAAGATATTTTCTACACAGACTGTGAAAAACTGGTCGAATTCAAGAAAAGTCAGTCTATTACTAAAGAAAGCTAGGTACAGCGGAACATAGCAAATTTGTAGATTTTATTCTACCGAGAAGAACAAATGAATTGGAATTCTCGGAAACAGTGAAAAAAATAAAGGAGTTGTTTGGAGCAAATATGTCGCTTTGGCATAAGCGATGGTTATGCACGAATGTCGCTAAATCCGACGATCAGGATTACTTAACTTATGCATCTATAGTGAATAGACATTGTGACAATTTCAGATTGGCAGAGATTACGGTTGAAGAATTGAAGTGTTTTAAATTTTTGCTCAAGGACTGGTATCCAGTAAGAGTGCCGAAATAAGACGTGAGTTTGTCTAAACTCGAATCTGAACAAAACCTTACCCTGCAAAAAAGTTAGCAGAGGGAGTGTCAGCGGGCCGTAAGTTTAAAGAAAAGAGTCTCAAAAAATTGAAGAAGCTGGTATTGCTTATATTAAAAAAGTAAAAGAAACAGTCAAATTACCCATCAGAAAAAAAAATTGGAGTAAAAAATTCGGCGTATTTTAAAAATAGACAAGAAAAAATTAAATGAAAAGAATAAGGAGAAAAAAAAAAGAGTTCCACCATTTAATTGTAGACGGTGCAACGAAAAGACACTGGGAGGTAAATTGCCTATATAGAAATAAAAATGTTTCGTGTGTGCCACAAGAATGGTCACAAAGGGTCGTGTTGTAAAACGAAAAAAAGTCAATAGCCGAATTAGACAAACAAATTCAAATATCAAATCAGATAGAGATTTGAGGAAGTATGTGACGACTGAAATATTTAAAAAGAATATCAAATTTCAACTCGATTCGGGTTCAGATTTTAACAATAATGAACTATAAAACATGGAAAATTTTAAAAAGGCCTACAATAATGAAGTCAACGAAACGCGCTCGAACAGTGACTGGAAAGGAAATTAAATTCGAAGGCGAGGTTGTACTTCCATGAAATTGAACAGGATAGTTAAAAAAATAAAAGTTTCATTCTGAAAATGGAGAAAACTTGATGGGTACAGATTTTATTGAAACATTCGAATTGTGGGATAAACCGTTAAACTCTTTCTGCAGAAAAGTAGAAAGTAATACGCAAACAAGACAGGACATTAAAGAGGAATTAAAGAAAAAGTTTCCGGAAACTTTCACACCTGGTCTTGGAAAAATGAAACAAGTTTGAAGCCAAATTCGAATTAAAAGGAAAATACTATGCCAATTTTAAAAAGAAACGTAATGTACCTTTCGCAAGTGTAGAAAAATTAACGAAGAACTTGATAGGTTGGAAAAAAATGGGAATTATTTCGAAAGTAGAATCTAATTCATGGGCCGCGCCGATTGTGTGCATAAAAAAAAATCAAACCAAGTCAGAGTTTGCGTTGATTTTTCGACAGGGTTGAACTCGGTAATTACCATTACCCGTTACCGAGTCCGGAGGAGATTTTAACAAGCTAAATGGTGGAGTTATATTTTCAAAATTGACTTATCAGATGCCTATCTCCAAATTCCCGTTCAAGTTACTAGGGATAAACACGCATAGAGGTTATTCAAGTACAACAGGCTTCCTTTTGGTATTAAAGTGGCACCAGCCATTTTCAACAAGCTATGGACGTCATGCTGAATGATTTAGACTTTGCGTGCGCTTACTTGAACGACATCATAGTAAGGAGCGAAACGTTCGACGAACATCGAGAGCATCTCAATCAAGTATTTAAAAAATTCAGGCCTTTGGTTTTAAAGTCAAAGAGTCAAAGTGCGAATTTGGTTTGGAGGAAATTAAGTATTTAGGGCACATAATCAACAAAAATGGCAGATGTCCAGATCCGGAAAGGTCCATTGCGATTAGAGACATGCCGACGCCCACTAATGTGGCGATGCTACAAAGTTTTCTAGGGTTTGCAAATTATTACCAAGCGTTCATTAAGGGAATGTACAATTTAAGAGCTCCGTTGAATGAACTGCTAAAAAAAGACAAGGCATGGGAATGGACGGTAGAATGTCAGAAAGCCTTTGATGAAATAAAGAAAAATGCTTACGTCCGACCTCTTTTAACCCATTACAATCCAAACTGGATATTGTAGTGGCAAGTGACGCCAGTTCATACGGGATAGGAGCGTGTATTCAACACATAATGCCAGATGGTTCTAGAAAACCAATTGCACACGCTTCGAGAACTTTGCTCCCCAGGAGAAAGAAGTTACTCTCAGATAGAAAAAAAAGGCACTGAGTATCATTTTTGCCATACAAAAATTTCACAGGTACATCCACGGCAGACATTTTATCCTTGAAACGGATCATAAACCACTGATCACTATTTTTGGTTCAAAGAAAGGTTTACCCGTTTATACAGCAAATCGTTTTGTTAAGATGGGGGGAACCATTCTTCTCAATTATGATTTTCACATAAAGCACCTATCATCCAAAAAGATAATTCACGCGGATAGTCTATCAAGACTAGTACCGAGTCAAGAAGAAAGATTCGAAGAATCAATTATTGCAAATATCAGAGCAGATTATGAGGTGAAAAGCATGGTAAACAACATTGTAAGAGAGCTACCGGTTACGCTAAATAAAATTAAAAAAAGCTGAAAGCGATGATTTCATTTAGAAATTAAAAAAGCAAATGGTAGCAAATGACCAAAAAGTGCAGGAGATTTATTCAATAGGTGACGGAGTTTTATTATATGGTGAGAGAGCAGTAATACCAAAAAAAAGAAGAAAAGAATACTTCCAGGACTTTCATATGGGTCACCCTGGTATTAATAGAACAAAAAGCAATGCGAAGCTTTCTGTATTGAAAGGAATGGATGTGGATATCGAAAACATGGTTCATCGATGTAAAGGGTGTGCGTTAGCAGCTAAGGCACCACCTATAGTACACAAAACCATGGCCCAAGACGGATCATCCGTGGACAAGATTACACATTGATTTCGCTGGTCCAGTAGAAGATTTACTACTTAATAGTGGTAGATAGTTTTACAAAATGGCCGGAAGTACTACGCTGTAAAAAGCCTACGTCCAATACCACAACAACTTTTTTGCATGAAGTATTTGCACGGTTCGGTGTGCCAGAGTGTATTGTGAGTGACAATGGTACACAATTCACTTCTGAAGAATTTAAGGAATTTTGTGAGTTATATCAAATTAACCACATAACGACGCCTCCGTATCATCCGAGGTCCAATGGACTCACAGAAAGATTTGTCGATACTTTAAAGCGAGCTCTGAAGAAAGCGTCAGGAGTTCCAACGGAAAAGGCGCTTCAGCAATTCTTACAAGTATACAGAATCACGCCAAACCAGAGAACACACTCAAACATGGCACCAGCTGAACTAATGTTCGCTAGGAAAGTTAAGTCAGTGTTTGACAAGCTTTTGCCAGGAAAAAATAGAGTAAAAAATACCATGTATACAGCGAAAAAAAAAGGGCTATAAAAACAACGTTGAGTTCTGGGGAACGAGGCATAGTGGACAAGAGAATCAATGATCTGATTTACATAATTAAAGGCCGAAGAATACTCATAAAAGGCACAAAACCAACTTAAAAAAATTACGGTATAGAGCAAGAAGAGTGTATACCGGATGAGGACGAAGATCCCATTGATATAATGTATGATATGTTTCAGGTAGAACCTCCACAGAATACACCCATGAACCAAGAAGATCCGGTAGGAAACGGAAGTTGACGGACCCATTGGACGTGAATCCAAAACGGAAAAATATTAAAATTAGGCAAATGGATCTACAAAGAAATAGCCATAATCATCAACCCATATAGGAAGCCAATTTGAAATCCAAAAGGAATTCCAAGGCTTGGGAGGAGGGTGTTGTGGTACGATCCACCTAATTTACATAAGTGGAGTACCGACCATATAAATATGGGTTGGTACCGGGAAGACGAGGGAGGAAGTAAGAAGAGATCGAATCCAGAGACTCTGCCCGACTGCGATTTAGTCAACCCATTCTGCAGGAACAGTCTTCCCAAGAATATACCAAAACTAACTATAAATATTGTGTACCTTTTCCTTGCTTCAATACATTTTGTTTACGTACATTTTGTGTTGTATTATTATTATTCCATGCTTATCCAAGCTTCAACACGGACTTAAGCAAGTGGATGACAGAACGTGTTCCCAGGAAGGTAGCAGATGGAAGGAACTTGTAAGCTGCAAGGTATAGAGGGTGGTGGAGAGATATGATCGCCGATGTCAGGAAAGGATATGGAATATAAAAAAAGAAAGGAGGAGAGCCTGGATAATCTGATACTCACCGATCAAATAGAGGTAATGAGAGACAAGAGAAAACAACGCGTGACATATCTGGCGGACTTAAGCAAGTGGATGACAGAACGTGTTCCCAGGAAGGAAGCAGAGAGAAGGAACTTGTTGTAAGCTGCAAGGGATAGAGGAAGGTGGAGTGCTATGATCGGCGATGTCAGGAAAGGATATGGAACATAAAAAAAAGAAAGGAGTAGAGCCTGAATAATCTGATACTCACCGATCACATAGAGGTAATGAGAGACAAGAGAAAACAACGCGTGACATATCTGGCGGACTTAAGCAAGTGGATGACAGAAGGAAGCAGAGAGAAGGAACTTGTTGTCAGCTGCAAGGGATAGAGGGAGGTGGAGAGCCATGATCGCCTATGTCCTGAAATGACATGGAACATAAAAAGAAAAAAAGATGGACGGCCTCGAGAGTCTGATACTCACAGATCAAATGGAGGGAATGAGAGACAAGGGAAAACAACGCGTGACATATCTGGCTGACTTAAGCAAGTGGATGACAGAACGTGCTCTGGGGAAGGAAGCAGTGGGAAGGAACTTGTTGAGAACTGCAAGGTATAGAGGGAGGTGGAGATCCATGACCGCCTATATCTTGAACGACATGGAACATGAAAAGAAATAATGAAGGAGGACCTGGTGAATCTGATATTCACAGATTAAATAGAGGTAATGGGAGACAAGGCAAACAACGCGTGACATATCTGGGGGACGTAAGCAAGTGGATGACAGAACGCGGGCCGGGGAAGGATTCGGAGGGAAGGAACTTGATGAGAGCTGCAAGTAACAAAGGGATCTGAAGAGTCATCATGGCCTTCGTTTTGAAAGTACATGGCACATATAAAGAAAGAAAAACGTTATTTTTCTTTTTCCAAATGCAGTGGCGATTATGCCTACTTTTTAGATACATTTAATTTAAATATACAAACTTTTACTGTTTTAATTTCATTCTGAGTGAAAATCACTTTTGTCTGGCTAATGAGCCAGCTAAGTTTAAATTTTTTTTTTCAACATCGAGGAAAAACCTCATATTTTGCTCGAAATGATTATAAGCGCATTTTTTGATCCTATCGGATTTTGTGAGTTGAAAACAGTGCCGGCACAACTCACCCTGGAACCCCCGACCGGAGTGGAGGATGGTTGTGTCCTGTTGTGGACTCTTCTTTTTTTTAGCACTGTTTTATGACCAGCTGCCATTTTCAAATTTTTTTTTTTAAATTGATGTTACATTGTCAATCATCAACTAATAATCGATGCGGTGTGTACTACGCAGGAACACAAAATGGCTACTTTCAGCAGCGTTTTTTTGGTTTTTCTATTTTTTTTTTCTATCTAAGTTATATTGTCAATCATCAATTATAATAGTACTATCCCAAACCTCTCAACCGCTTAATGGGGAGGGGCCTATACTTGCTGGGGAGATGCGGAGAGGAGTGATAATTTTAGTAGCGCTTATTTTTTTAAATTGTAATTTTCTTTCTGAACTGTTCTTTTAAATCAATTAAGAGGCTAATATATCTCGGTAAAATCATTTTTTATTCCCCGATCATCCAATAAGGAGGATCTCTGATTTTTTTTACTAATAGTAATACTAACCAGAATTCCAATTTGTAGTAATTAAAATACAATTTCTAATCCCCTTTGAGTTGTGCTGGAATCTTTTGAAAACTTTTGTTTTTAGCGGAGATGCGTCGGCAATTAATCATTATGGAAATGTAAAAATTTGCAACGTAAACATTTTTCGAGTAAAATTTTGTCATGAAAATATTGGTTGCATTACAAAAAGAATAACATTCTCTCAAAATTTTTTAAAAAAAAAAACTATTCATTATAAAAAGTAAATAATTAATGAATATGTAGTCTTTTCATTTAAATTGGATAATTCCTGACTCTTGGTAATTTAAAAACAATTTTCTTTGACGGTTAGTGGCTCCCTGGTTGGGAAAGTTTTAAATCGACATGTAGTAGAGTGGGGTCGTATCAAAGTTTCGGAGGGGGGAGACGATACCTTAGTGCCAGCCTTCGTTGAAGGAACAATCTTTTGTTCCGATTATTAATTTATGGTTCGTTGTTAAAAGTGGTTTTAGTGTTGTTTAACACGTGAAAACCACGAAGTTGATTGAAATAACCTCATGAAGAAAACTTTTCTGAATTTGATGAAAGATGTATAAAAACCCAAAAATGTCTAATGAATGTTACCATTTTAACACGTTGTAGGAACGCAAAGGGCGATTTTGATGTGACGTCTTGTGGGTGACGTCAGTTCCTAGTGTGACCAACCCAAGTTGTTATTTAGCACGCCTAGAAGCAAGACCTGTTTTTCTCATGCCAGTTACTATGGAGGCATCTTATTGTTATACCGTACCTATGAACTGTAATGGGTATGTCCCAATCCTTTTTTAATACAGTAGAATATACTGTACGTGGTAGTCATTTGGATTCCCTGGAGTCTTGTTCGAAGGCTTGAGTTTTTGCGATTCCTTGTTCTTTGCTGACCGCTAGCGACAGTCTTTTCTGTTACTCTTTGAACTGTTTTTGTGGCCACTGTTGTGGCCCCTGGTATTTTTTAGCACTGTTTTATGGCCAGCTGCCATTTTAAAAAAATATTTTTAAATTGACGTTACATTGTTAAACTTGTTACCCTAAGTTCCCTTAATTTATTTTGTTTTACGTTCCTTTTTCTGTCTATTTTTGCCAAAAGTTTTGAATTTTTCATTTTTCATTCTCCCCCTCCTTTTTTGTTACTTATCCCCTTGCTTTATCTTTTTCTTCTATTATTACTTTTTATTTTTCTCTTATTTTGTAGCTATTTTTAATATATTTTATTTCCGTTTTTAATTTATCTGTATCCACCCCGCAAGATTTGTTTTTTTCCCTTTGTTTATTTATTTTACATTTGACTTTATTTTCTTTCTTTATTATTTCTTCGTATTAATTCGTTCTTTGTTGTAAATATCTGTTAAGTCTTCTGTATTTTATTCGTTAAAAACATTCCATATATTTATTTTTTTGTCTAATTTGTCCGTTTTTTAATTTTAGTTTCGTGTTTTAATCATCCAGCTGACTCGTTTTTTAACAGCTGCCATATTGAATTTTTTTTAGTTTATACGTACTGTTTGTTTCGTATTTCTTTTTAGATTGTCGTTTTTTTTTTTGTATTATTTTTAAATAAAATAAAGGTTTGTTGTTGTTTTTCTTTCTTGTTTGCCTTATTTTATGCATATATTTTTTTCTCCGGGTCTTCGCTTGTATAACCGTTGTTTTTTGTAATTCCGTTTGAACTGTTTAATTGTTATCTGTATTAATTTTGTTTATTTTTCTGTATATCTAATTTTTCGTTTCTTTTTCTAATTCTGTGACTACTTGTTCTCGTTTTTTCTTGTCAAATCTGTTTATGATTTCATTTTATTTGTCTGAAAAGTTTACTGTTTTTATACTTTTTTGTTTCTGTTTAATTAGAAGAAAAAAACCACCTTTTTG
Organism: Acanthosepion pharaonis; assembly: GCA_903632075.3. Lineage (NCBI taxonomy): Eukaryota > Metazoa > Mollusca > Cephalopoda > Sepiida > Sepiidae > Acanthosepion > Acanthosepion pharaonis. The sequence goes on along the minus strand of CAHIKZ030003038.1, from coordinate 58,319 downwards.
TTTTTTTTTAAATTGTTAGGCAATATCTAAGAAAAAAGAAAAACACATCCGATAAACAACATGAAAATAAGCAGGAGGAAGATATGAAGAAATGCTGAAAAGAGTCAACATTTAGAAATTGTTGGCAAAAGTATGGTAGCTGGAATAGAACAAAATCCAGAAAAATCAGACGAAACTATGGTGGCCGAAAAATGGTCAAAATGTACCAAGTCAGACAAATGGACCCGAAGACAACATAAACAAAGCCGAAAATGTAGTAGTCGGAGAGACGCCCTCCTGCTGGAGCTCCCCACCAAAGTTTACCATCAACATTACGAAGTTCCTCGAGAAAGCTAAAAGTTACGCATATCTGGTCACTCCAGAAAGTTGAGAAAAGAAGTGTCAGTCTTTGTGGTGGACAAGCGTTCAAGCAAAATTTGCCGCTCCACTAAAGACACCGTAATAAAATCATTGATTTCTCTAAGGATCAAAACTCAGAGGGTGATCAAATGAGAAAGGGATACTTTATCCATGCCTGCCGATTTTGAAGCCGCGTCCAGTCACGATCTTATTACAAGAGACCTTATTCTTCATGCAGAATATAAGGGCGGGCAGAGGACCATGTATCAGCATTTGAGGTTACTTCACATATCGTCGGGGAGCACTTGGCTGCATATATATGCCAATTTGGACAGATACTCAGTGCTTCCTCTGATGATTTAACCGGAGGATAGAGTTTCGAAATAATGATAGATCGGAAGGCCTTCATCTCCATCCTCAACTCTCAGAAAATGCCAACTATTGTCACCGGGCGTAGACCAACTTGCTGGAATTTTGGGCAGACTGGTTAACTGCCCTCTTCCTGCACAGAGAAGAAAGCCTCTGAGATTCCGGCCCCTGTCAATCAAAATCCCCCTGCGACCGAGTCTGTTATTTCCGTCTCGCCTGTAATGTGCATGCCAGCGATCAGAACTGACGTGGTTAAACACCCGGTTGAGTCTGTCTCTCAGCCCCCATTCCTCGAAAAGCCTTTGCTCGCCGATAATGCGGTTGCGGAGAAGGAAGAGGGGAATGGCAGGGTCAAAGGGAAGCTCCGGGTAGCGGGATCTCGTTCCACTGAAGTCCCCACGGCTAAAGAGACGCAGAGCCCCACTTCCTCTGTCAGTTCTAAGGGTGACTCTCCGACCACCTACTCTGACGCACTTCGCTAACAGCGTCTGAAATATGAGCCCTCATTTGAAAAGAAGAAGAAACTGGAAAAAAACTAAAGAGTCCCTAAGAGGAAAAATGGATTCAACCTGAAAGAATTCATTGGCAATCTTCATCTGCTCCATCTTCGCCATCCTCAAAACAGCTCCCTATAGCTCCTCCCCTTCGAAAACTATAACCCTGACCCCCCTTCCTAATTGACACCCCGTTAAGAAAACCTCTTCTTCCAAAAAACTCACTTTGTCCATAACTCCTAATCCATCCCCTGTTCACCCTCAACAATTCACTCCCCAAAATGAATGAAACGCAAAAAATGACAGCACAGCCCTACCCCAAACTCAGCAAAGCCTGCTACGGAAAAAAATGAAACAAGTCTCTTTTTTAATAAGGAGAAGATGTCTGCCGGGTATCTAAACTCCAGGCAGAAAAAAAAATTATCCCAATCGCGGAAAAGCAAAAAGAACTTAAAATATTTATTAAACATGAAAAAGAATTATAACTTAGACATTGAAAATCCCAAATATTTTTTAAAGCCAAAAGAATATTGACGATTTTGAGAGTTGGACATGGGTCGAAAAAATATGGGCTATGCTCCAAGAAGTAAATACTGTTCAAAGAAGCTCTCACTTTTTTCACACCTCTCTGTATAGAGCACGAAAGTTAACTTTCCTCTTATACGGATCATAGGCTTGTCCAGGTCCGTGTAAACTTAGATAAGCCTAAGGTTAGGTTGGCTGGCTACTGGAAATTAAACAGCTCATTATTTGGTGAGCAGGATTTCCGGGACCAGCTTTTACTAATGATTCAGAGGAATTGACATGGTCTGTTGTTGGGAATGCCTGGTGGGATAATCTAAAATCAAAATTAGAACGTTTGCTGCTGATTTTAGTCGTCGACTCAATCTAGATAGATTAGCGGCGCCTACGGCTTGTGAGCAAAAAAAGTAGATCGGGCAGTGAAATCCCGTGATAGTGGAGAAATAGCTTTAGCTAAGGCAGAGTTGGCATTCTTGCTTATCAAGAAGGATCAAGCTCTGGTAGTTAGGGATAGGTTAAAAGAATGTTCTCTAAAGCGACGACGATATGGCCAGTGAATTGCGTGCAGAGGAAAATCGGAATGCATCTCGGCACATATCGCGTGCGTCACATTGCCGGATAAGCAGACCGTAACTACAAACGCGGGCATATGCGAGGCATTTCGTGATTACGTTCAGGAACTTTTCACCAGGGAAATGGTCTGAACCCTGCTTAGTTCGACGCTTATTTAGCCAACTTTCCCTGCCTTGAAGCAGTTGAAGCGGCTGGGTGCGGGGATCCCATCACAGTCGGGAAGCGCTGAAGCAGGTTGGCTTGGATAAATATCCGGGATTAGATGGTCTTCCCGACGAAGTTTATTTGAGGCAGTCGCCCGTTTTGGTTCCTTTGCTGGAACTGATTTATAACAACTGGATGAAGCAGGGGTCTATACCTCAACGCTTCACCAGGGGTGTGATCAAGTTGTTACGCAAGGACAAAAACGGTAATCTACACCGGGATAACTTTATAACGGGTTAGGTAACTTTCGCTAGATTAACCATGTTAAATACAGAGTTAAAGATTTTGGCAAAGAACTTAGCCAACCGTTTTCAGGTTGTCCTCTAGTCTGATTGGTTTCAAACAGACGTACTGTGAAGGGCAGGACTATTCAGGACAACCTTCATATGGTCCGCTTGATCATCGAGGAAATCGACAGTGAAACCGCGTTGATCAATTTAGATCAGTCCAAGACCTTCGATAGGGTTGAACATCGATTCCTGGAGGCTGTCCTTTCGGCGGACGTTTTCGAGTCGTACTTTCGCACCTGGATCCGACTTCTGTATACGACTCCCGGTGCGCTGGTGGAAGTGAATGGGGTACGATTGGAACCTTTCGCATTGTCTCGTTTCATTCGTCAAGGTTGTCCGCTTTCGTTGAAACTTTTTCCCGAGTTAAAGGCGAATCCGGTCCTACGCAGTCCTTAACGTGCTATCACCTAGGCCAGGTATAAAGTTTCGGTTCTTGTGTTTCGGCAGGTCCGCGATTGACGAAATTAGCAAAGAAATCAGTGGGTACGAGATGGTGACACGGGCCAAGATCAACCGCGATAAGTCTGTTAGCTTGCGGTTAGTTGCGTGGAAGGGTTTCTCTTCCCGGACCTTTCCTCTGGACGGACGATCCGATCAAGATACTCAGCATCTGATTCGGTCCCGATATCCAATTGAAATGAATTGGTCGGAGGTACAAGGGAAGGCCGAGATTGCATTTAGTTTGTGGTCTCGGAGGAATCTTTCCTTAAATGAGAGGGTGGAAGTATGTTTCCTCACATCTACCCGATTCTCCTTTACCGACTTTCTGTACTTCCTCTTCCGTCTGCCACACTAATTTCATTAGTAAGGCTACTTATCTTCTTGTAGTGAGGTAAGGCCGCTATGGTACCTCGGTTGATCTGTTGCCTCCACCCTTCCGAAGGCGGTCTGGGTATGCCTAGCATTGAGATTCGTCAATATATGCTTCGCATCGCGTTCCTAGATTGAATGTGTTGCGATTCGGATGAGGAGGAAAGGAAGACGCCCAGTAAGAACTTCTCTTCCCTGAGAAGTGTGCACTCGTGCGAGGAGGAAGTCGGCCATTTACTCCGAGCCGAATGCTCCTTCTATCGTGAATGTCGTCTTGCTCTGAAACGACTCTTGCGGGCGTCGGATGGCCTCTCCAACGCACAGGCGTTGTCTCGTAGGGCATTGTATCAAGTGTTAGTGGGGGTGCGTTCGTGATGAGCTGATTGACGAGCTCGGTCTTACGTAGCAGGAGGCTCGCTCAATATGGCCTTGGGCGCCCGGGTTGAAATGTCCCACTAACGATGAGGCATCATTCACCTGGCTGATGATTCGTGGGGCCCTTTGGGTCGCCAAAAGACTTTGTTCAGCAGGATTGGAGAAATCTCCAAACTGCCGGAGCTGTGATGAAGAGGTTGCCTGGGTTACGTCTTCTTTCATTGCAGGGTCCAAGTTTGTTGAAGGCCTCATGGTTCGCATGCTGCGTGGAATGTTCTTTGTCCTTGAGGCCAGTTCTGTTTGTAGCAATGTGGTACCGCCGATGATAAAGGCTGAACACTATGTGTTCTTCTGCTTTCTAGGTGTTATGAGTCGTGATTTGGACGACGCATCAGAAGGAATTCTATGGAGGCGAGAAGTTCACTTCTTCCCAACTGATCTTGTTCTTTAAGCATCAGCTTAAAGTCAAGATTAGGACGGAAAAGCGGCGGTTCACCTCATCAGAATTTGGCAAAAGGTGGGTGAATCTTGCGCGTTTGTGTCGAGTGAAAGGGGCTGACCTAGAGTGGCATTTTGATGCCGGTTAGGTATCAGGATATTGTTTTTCCTGTATTAAACATAGGCTAACCCCCACCCAGATTTAGGTTAGTTTTATTTTTTTTTTTTTTTGTCCTTATTTTTCTTTCTTTAGGTTAACTTAGCTAGAGGATGTTTGCTCATTGGCCCCTTTTATTTCTATCCCCATTTTTTTTTTTGTTTAACCCCCCCCCGTTAGGTGGTCAGTGACGTCAGTTCTCTGGTGGGTGCAGGGACGCCTTTTGTTTTCGGGTGTGTTTTTTTCGTATTTGTTGTTGTGTCTGAATGAGTGCATGTTTGAGTGAGTGATTGGATGAATGAATGGTTTTATATTATTAAAGTCCCGCATTAATTTCGTCCAGTTAACTGATGTTTCTGCCACATTAGGGGTTGTGGGAGTTTTTATTATTAACATTATTTTTTTTTTTTTTCTTTTTTTGTAAATAGTTTTGTTCATCTTTGTAAATAATCATTGGGGCATATTTTTAAATGTTTTGTTTTATTCCCCCCCAAAAAGACAATATATTGTACATAAGGAATCTAGTTTAGGACTTTTCATAGAGAAAATGTGGTATTATGGTGGCTGTAGTAAGAAAGATATGTCAGAATGTGTTGTTTTGGTGTAAGGAAATATTGTTGTTTGTTTGGGTCAGTGTTTGTGGCTAGCTAAGTTTAAAGATAAGACAGATGAAGACCGTCCTTTTTCCCCATTTCCTTTTCGGCCTTTCGGTATTTTATACAAATAAATATTGTCATTTGGTTTCACTGTTATTCACTTCTAGCAGTTGATTACTACAGCCGCTGGCGAATCTTATACGTTGTCTCTGTTATAAATATTATCGTTCCATTCCCAAACCTTCGTTTTTTGGTTATTCTTAATCAATAAAATTTAGGTTACAACAGTTATGAATTTTTTCGGAAACAGACATTTTCTAACCAGGTTAAAAATTAACATCACCGGCCACACCTGTTTTCCTTTCAAAACCCTCTCACTTTTCGATTTTTTCACACTTTGTTGTATTCATGTTATAAATTCTATGTGTGGGACAAATTAGTAACAGGTATAAATATATGTATATCATTTCTTGCATGACAGCGGTATAAAATATCTCTTAGTTTTATCTGTTGTTTGTCAATTCCTTTCTTTTGTGATTATTCTGTTCCGTCCGTCTATTAATTTTTCAATTTAGATCTAAATATAAAAATGCCTAGAATTGAAAATATCAACAGGAAATATTCTTTAAAGTTGGGGATCCTTTCCTGAAGTTTAAATGTATATGCAGAAGAACTCTAAAATGAAAGCTAATTTATTCAATTCCATTAAAATAACAGATATATTTTGATATATATATTATTTTTTTATGCAATGAATCCTTCTCAATTTTATTTTTTCTGCAAATAAAATTAATTCTAACGTTAAATTGGTTTAGTATAACGTCCAAGCAATTTTTTATCTTTTCAGGGATAAAATATTCAGTTTTATTCGCGATTTTTAAAACATTTTAGGGCTAATTTACGTTAATGAGAAAAGCCAGAAGTTTTTTTAAACTCGTCTTGTCTCTATTGAAAGCTAAATAGCAACTCGGGTTCGTCACTCTACGTACTGCCATCACTCACCGGACGTCGCGTGAGCCTTGAAAATCATCTTTCCTGAAGTGAGAAAATCACTCTGCATTCCTCCAAATATTTACAAAACAGAAAGGATAGAATGATTTTGATCTTCCATTAGGAAAAATAGAAAAGAAATTTTCTCCGTTGTAAGCTTAAAAAAAAAAATTGTCTCGGCATACTCGTTTGACACCCATTCTGAATTATTTTGATGTCAATTTTATTTTTAAATCTTGGAACCTAAAAAAAAAAATTAATTTTCAAACTTCCGGAAGTTTATAAAAATAATTAGTGATTCGGTTTTTTTTAGCTTAAGAATTGGGTGTATACTTTTTTAATCATTTCACCCCAAGGCAGGAAAACACCAGTAAGCAGAATGGTGTTACAGGTAGTGAAAGTGAGAGAAAACAGTGAGTGTAGGGAGGATTGAAGAAATTTAAAAGATGAACAGGATTCAAGAAGATAGAAGATGGCGATTGACGCTCCATTTAATTTTTTGAAGATTTTACTTTTTCAGGGAAACAAGTAAATGGAAGAGAGATCCACAGGAGGAAATGATTCAAAAACTGTTGGGGTATAAATGGCGGTTGTATTAGCTATTTCAACAGTAAAACGGGTGGGAGCCCATTTAGTAGCTCGTTTAAATTCAATGTAGTCACTTGTATTGGGAAAGAAGCTCTTCAGAATGTGCCATGATAATATTTTTAGAAAAGACAGAGGGAAGCCACGTCGCGTTGGTGAGAAAGTTTTGAAGTTTCTTCGCCAAGAAGGATCAATTGCATTGCAGATGCTTCTTTGAATTTTGACAAGAACCTCGGTAATCAAGAAGGAGCAAGACCAGATATGACAATAATATTCAAATGTACTGCTGGACGAATGGTAAATTTGTAAATTAAAAAGATGAACTCTTTTTAAAAAATTTAGATTTTCTGGCATCACACAGTGACCCAAAATTTCTTTGCAATAGATAAGCTATTGATTCGATGTTGTCATTCCATTTAAAACTTAATTTAAAAATATAACCCATTTAAATTTGATTAAATTTAAATACAAAAAAAGGAATCTACAATGTTATGGGTTCTTATCTGGCATCTTGTCTTCACTTACTTATCGTCTTTTCATTAAAATTTGGAGGTAAACGTCTTCTAGGTTGGTATTCAGGGATTCGAATTTCAGATTAACTCCTAAGTACACTCACCTTATCAGCAGGTGTTTAATATTGGTGCTATTGTAAATCTATTTTGTGAATGGAAACTGGATCGTTAATATACTTTCCTGTTGAGGCCTCTCGCTTCCATTGAAGATTCATTAGGGAAAAAAAACTGGACTAATTTAATCCAACTAATTGATCGATTCCATTTTTGTTTCATTCGTTCTATGTCAAACCATGTCCACAATAAAAACAAACAGAAGACATAATCCGAACTCTATAAATTTGTAAATAAAACAAACAAAGACATAATCCGAACTCTATAACCCCCCAAATAAAAAACAAATAGAAGACATAATCAAATATCTATAAATGGGCCAAATAAAAACAAACAGAAGACATAATCCGAACTCTATAACCCCCACAATAAAAAACAAATAGAAGACATAATCCGAACTCTATAAACCCCCCCCCACAATAAAAACAAACAGAAGACATAATCCGAACTCTATAACCCCCCCCACAATAAAAACAAACAGAAGACATAATCCGAACTCTATAACCCATCAATAAAAATGGGACATCCCAAGACATAATCCGAACTCTATAACACCCCCATGTTGTCACAAACAGAAGACATAATCCGAAAAGCAAAATAATCCCCACAAAAAACAAACAGAAGACATAATCAAAACAACCCCCCAATTTGGGACCAAAAAAAAAAATGTGGTTTGTCCAAAATTTCAATACCATAGTATCATGCGGTCAAACTCAATTCATGTTGCCGGGTTACTAGCTCTATAGTAAACACACTATCTGTTATTGTTGTTGATATTATTTCATTTTTGACCTTGGTCCTTTTTTTTTTATTGCAAACTTTTATTAATTCTGTTTCTTGGATAGTTCTGTTATTTATTTTACATTTGACCATGGCTACTCACGCATCACCGTGTTGGTATCTTGAACCGGCTGTAAAATGGGTGCCATGAGATCGAGGGAATTCAAAACTGGGTTTCTATCTTACGTGGGAAATATTATCCGTTTAAATAATTTTATATCCGATTGCTGAATCCACCCGATACAATAAGATAGATAACATTACCAAGAATCTCTGTGATACCCCTGTTTTCGTGTTTGACGGGGTGGATCTATTAATCTTGATAGACTGGATCTGAGCCTAATCATTTTCCATCCGCGTAAAAGCACAATTTGAAAATTTCAATTAATTCCTCATTCTAGTTGTCTGGGTATAAAGATTTTATTTTCCTTGATCGGTAAAAAAATTACACAGTAAATTTTTATAATATGGGCCCAAATCGAGAGATCACCGACCATGAATAGAAATAATAGTTTTTTTTAGGGAAACCATATTTATATATATATATATATATATCGACATTCTTCGTTATTGACTACCCTCAATCTCACTGATCATCAAACTCGTATGTATACATAAATGCAATCTTGATTAATTATCGATTGGTTCAACTGGATCAGTTGTAGTCGCCTCATAAAAAGAATGACCGTTTTATGCTTATGTTGTATAAGTGCAGATGATATTTGGGGATGTTCTGTCGAGTCCTCTGCTAGGATCCATGCTGGTACCGGAAGGCGCAGTCTGGTTGCAGAATTAACACACATCGGAGATGTTTAATTGCCGCATTTTTTAATTAGTGCCTTAAACCACCCATTAAAGAGACGTGGGTTCTTTATTTTGTTTTTCCCCCAATCTGAGAAAAATCTTTGAAATATGGTCAACAGGAAACCAACAAATTGAGCATCTGTTGTGGATTCTGAGATGAAATTCGGTCTCCAATGAATGACAAACGCAAAATTAAAGATAAGAAAAATTAAATGTATTTTCACAATAATACAATGGGTAATACTGTTATTACTGTAAATCCAGGGACGCGGTTAAAAGCAATAATAATATATATATACATATTTATACAGTCTCACAAGTAGGACTTCCATAGAGTCTACATGCTTGTAACTATGACTAATAATTAAAAAACAAAATCACAATATCACGACCCATTCATACGTTACAATTAACCCATTCACCACAAGAACTTGTCCATCACCACTCAATCCTTCATGCACCATAATACCAGATTCTCACAAGGGGACCTACCAAAACGCGCCCCAAACCATAAAAATTTGATGATACATAAAATTCTATACATAAAAAATCTAATAATGATAGGATGCAAGGGAAGGAGATGAACCCAATAATAACTAAAAATAAACACAAAATTCAAACTAAACATAACATATGTTAGTAGGGACCGTCCAACCCTCAAAACAGAGAGGCCGCTGTATTCTGCCCAAAGGACAAAATCAAGAAGCGCTCTCGCTAAGGGAGTGGGAAAAGGATAAAATATTATGCCGGAATGGGTAATATAAAACTGACCCAGTCAAGATGAAAAGGGGACCAAAACAAACTGGGGAGGTTGGGAATCTCGACTTGGACCATAACCAAAGAGCAGCCGGGATACAGGCCAGGAACAACACTTACTCACATTAACTAGGTACACTGAAGCTTGTCTAACCTAACCAAGGGAGGGTTCCACAGGAAGCCACCCCGATGTGCTATAGGTTGACTTAAAAAAGAAAATCAAGGCTAGCCCCGGTCACACGAACCAGGCTTGCTACTTTTTTTACCCACCTTTCGCTGAAGACTGTCGAATGCAATCGTTTTCTATCAGATCTAATCTTCATCTTGAGCTGATGCTCAAAGAATTGGATTAGATGCTGATAAGAAAGACGGTTGCCCCGCAAGACTTCCTCCATTCGCGTCGTCCAAATCACCATTCGAGCCGTGGCCATCAGCATCAGAAACACCATTCGTTTCTCCCCCGGAATACGGGGGCGACACATTGTCACACGCGTATGCGCGATCCATGGACACTAGCTGTTCGGGAGCGAGACGAGCCGTCAGCTCGCCGACATGGTCCCATAAGGGGCGGACCCGGGGGCAATGGTAGAAGGCGTGCGCAGCCGTTTCTTCTAAACCAAGACCACACCGTTCACAGTCTGGCAAATCCGCCAAACCCCATATGAAAGCCTTGTCATTGAGAGGCAGCCGATTCCGAGCCAATCGCCAGGTAAGCGAAAACTCAGGGTTACTGAGGTAATCCGCCGCTGGCGCCAAGACCAATAGGAGCGATACTCCTCCTCCGACAAGCCGAGCGTATCACGTAGTTTATCCTTCGCGCGACCCTCCACTAAACCACGATAGAAGACCTTCCTAGGCCGTGAAAGGTCACTGGACCGGGGAATGGCCCTCAAGGCCAACCGACACTCGTGGATGAAATCCGACTCATCCCGGAGCCTACAACGGCGCTCGGCCCTCGAGATGGGGGGACTGATAGTAAGGCTAGGGAAGGCGTCCCTAACAATCCCCTCCAGAATCGGATCTCCCCTAGTCAATGCGCGGCGTAGGAAAGCCAACCTAGAGGCACGGATGTGACTCATAAGGTGCGGCATTCCCAGCCCCCCATGACACGGACGTTTGGTGCAGACTCGTCTGTCGACCCTGTTCACGCGTCCCCTCCATAAAATGGAGGATAGCGATCGCTCGAGCACCTTCCTGCGGTCTTTACAGAGAGGAAGTACGGACAACCGATAAAGAATCAGGGGAAAATGTATGTAACACACACCTCCGCCCTGCCCTTCACGGACAACCGCCGTCGATTCCAAGTCTGACCGGCAGAATCGACCTTTGCACGTACTTCAGACCAATTCTTCTCCAGCTGGAGGTCGGGCCCAAACCACACTCCAAGAATGCGGACAGGACCGTCCGTCCAACCGAAGCGGCCCGGAAGATCGACCCCTTCCAGGCACCTAACCGCAAGCCGGACGACTTGTCGCGGTTTATCTTGGCCCCTGTCACCTTCTCGTACCGATCAAGCGCCTTCTGTACCGCCTCAATGTCGCTGCGGGACGACACGAAAGCAGAGATACGTCATCGGCGTACGCGGAAACCCTGGCTCGAGACCCTCCAGGCACGGCAATTCCACGTAGGGCCGGACTGCCGGTCTCGTCCTTCAGCCGGCGAAGGAGAGGCTCCAACGCCAAAGCATAAAGGAGAGGCGACAGCGGACAACCCTGACGAACCGACCTAGACAGCACGAAAGCGTCCGACAACCTTCCGTTCACCTGTACCACAGCACTGGGGGAGCGATACAGGAGGCTAATCCAGCGGCAGAAGTTGGGTTCGAATCCAGCGGCCTGCAGGACAGTAGCAAGGTAGCGATGGTCAACCCTATCAAATGCCTTGGACTGATCCAAATTGATCAGCGCGGCTTCTTCGTCGTCTTTACACCCTCTATGATCGTGCGGATCAGATGCAGGTTGCTCTGAATTGTTCGGCCCCTCACAGAACAAGTCTGCTCAGGTCCCAACAGAGACTCGGCAACTGACTGCAAACGCTCCTGCAGGATCTTGGCCATAATCTTTAACTCTGTGTTTAGCAGAGTTATGGGCCTGTAATCATCTAGGTTCCCCACCACCTTTGCCCTTTTTTTCAACAGAGTGATCACGCCCTGGTAATCCGATTGGGGATGGACCCCGACCGAAACCAGTTGTTGAACACTGCTGTCAAAATCGGAACAAAGATGTGCGACAGCCTCAAGTACAATTCATAGGGGGCAAACCATCCAGACCGGGCGACTTGCCTCTGCCGACCTTCTTCAAAACCACGTAGACTTCGCCCTCCGTAATCTCTCCCTCGCAGCTAGCCGCTTCAGTCGGCGAAAGCCGAGGAAAGTCAGCCAAATAGCTGCGAAACTCCTCCTCACGGAGACCAGGCTCCTTGGTAAACCGGTTCCCGAAATGGCGCCGAAACGCCTCGCACATGTCGTCAGTGGCCCGAAGAGTACGCCCCTCCGGGGACTTGACTTCACGAATGAAACGATCGCCACCTCGACGGACCTCTTCCCTGCGCAGATCTGCGCCCAAGTTCACAACTTCGGAAGACATCTTACTTAACTTATGTCTAATTACCTGGCCCATGTATTCAAACGATCCAGGGCCGCCCTAGCTGAGGCTATCTAATAACTAGATATTTATTCTGTAACTAATTTTATAAAAAATTATCAAAATTGTGGCACAAGGCCGAAAGGGGGGGGCAGGGAAAATGGAGAGGCTGGTCTTCACTAACTATCTTATACCTAGCTAATCTGATTCACGACCCATTCATACGTTACAATTTAACCCATTCACCACAAGAACTTGTCCATCACCACTCAATCCTTCATGCACCATAATACCAGATTCTCACAAGGGGGACCTACCAAAACGCGCCCCAAACCATAAAAATTGGATGATGAAAAATATTCTATACATAAAAAATCTAATAATGATACAATGAGAGGGGAGGGAGATGAACCCCGAAAATAACTAAAAATATACACAAAATACAAAATAAACATAACGTATGTTAGTAGGGACCGTCCAACCCTCAAAACAGAGAGGCCGCTGTATTCTGCCCAGAGGACAAAATCAAGAAGCACTCTCGCTAAGGGAGTGGGAAAAGGGATAAAATATTATACGGACATGGGAAAATGTAAAGCTGATCCAATCGAGATGAAAGGGGGACCAAAACAAACTGGGGAGGTTGGGAATCTCGACTTGGACCATAACCAAAGAGCAGCCGGGATACAGGCCAGGAACGACACTTACTCACATTAACTAGGTACACTGAAGCTTGTCTAACCTAACCAAGGGGAGGGTTCCACAGGAAGCCACCCCGATGTGCTATAGGTTGACTTAAAAAAGAAAATCAAGGCTAGCCCCGGTCACACGAACCAGGCTTGCTACTTTTACCCACCTTTCGCTGAAGACTGTCGAATGCAATCGTTTTCTATCAGATCTAATCTTCATCTTGAGCTGATGCTCAAAGAATTGGATTAGATGCTGATAAGAAAGACGGTTGCCCCGCAAGACTTCCTCCATTCGCGTCGTCCAAATCACCATTCGAGCCGTGGCCATCAGCATCAGAAACACCATTCGTTTCTCCCCGGAATACAGGGGCGACACATTGTCACACGCGTATGCGCGATCCATGGACACTAGCTGTTCGGGGAGCGAGACGAGCCGTCAGCTCGCCGACATGGTCCCATAAGGGGCGGACCCGGGGCAATGGTAGAAGGCGTGCGCAGCCGTTTCTTCTAAACCAAGACCACACCGTTCACAGTCTGGCAAATCCGCCAAACCCCATATGAAAGCCTTGTCATTGAGAGGCAGCCGATTCCGAGCCAATCGCCAGGTAAGCGAAAACTCAGGGTTACTGAGGTAATCCGCCGCTGGCGCCCAAGACCAATAGGAGCGATACTCCTCCTCCGACAAGCCGAGCGTATCACGTAGTTTATCCTTCGCGCGACCCTCCACTAAACCACGATAGAAGACCTTCCTAGGCCGTGAAAGGTCACTGGACCGGGGAATGGCCCTCAAGGCCAACCGACACTCGTGGATGAAATCCGACTCATCCCGGAGCCTACAACGGCGCTCGGCCCTCGAGATGGGGGGACTGATAGTAAGGCTAGGGAAGGCGTCCCTAACAATCCCCTCCAGAATCGGATCTCCCTAGTCAATGCGCGGCGTAGGAAAGCCAACCTAGAGGCACGGATGTGACTCATAAGGTGCGGCATTCCCAGCCCCCCCATGACACGGACGTTTGGTGCAGACTCGTCTGTCGACCCTGTTCACGCGTCCCCTCCATAAAATGGAGGATAGCGATCGCTCGAGCACCTTCCTGCGGTCTTTACAGAGAGGAAGTACGGACAACCGATAAAGAATCAGGGGAAAATGTATGTAACACACACCTCCGCCCTGCCCTTCACGGACAACCGCCGTCGATTCCAAGTCTGACCGGCATAATCGACCTTTGCACGTACTTCAGACCAATTCTTCTCCAGCTGGAGGTCGGGCCCAAACCACACTCCAAGAATGCGGACAGGACCGTCCGTCCAACCGAAGCGGCCCGGAAGATCGACCCCTTCCAGGCACCTAACCGCAAGCCGGACGACTTGTCGCGGTTTATCTTGGCCCCTGTCACCTTCTCGTACCGATCAAGCGCCTTCTGTACCGCCTCAATGTCGCTGCGGGACGACACGAAAGCAGATACGTCATCGGCGTACGCGGAAACCCTGGCTCGAGACCCTCCAGGCACGGCAATTCCACGTAGGGCCGGACTGCCGGTCTCGTCCTTCAGCCGGCGAAGGAGAGGCTCCAACGCCAAAGCATAAAGGAGAGGCGACAGCGGACAACCCTGACGAACCGACCTAGACAGCACGAACGCGTCCGACAACCTTCCGTTCACCTGTACCACAGCACTGGGGGAGCGATACAGGAGGCTAATCCAGCGGCAGAAGTTGGCTTCGAATCCAGCGGCCTGCAGGACAGTAAAAAGGTAGCGATGGTCAACCCCTATCAAATACCTTGGACTGATCTAAATTGATCAGCACGGCTTCATCACCTTCTTTTACACACTCTATGATCGTGCGGATCAGATGCAGGTTGTTCAGAATAGTTCGGCCCCTTACAGCGCAAGTCTGCTCAGGGCCCACAGATTTTCGGAAACTGACTGCAAACGCTCCTGCAGGATCTTGGCTAAAATCTTTAACTCTGTGTTTAGCAGAGTTATGGGCCTGTAATCATCTAGGTTCCCCCACCACCTTTGCCCTTTTTCAACAGAGTGATCACGCCCCTGGTAATCCGATTGGGGATGGACCCCGACCGAAACCAGTTGTTGAACACTGCTGTCAAAATCGGAACAAAGATGTGCGACAGCCTCAAGTACAATTCATAGGGCAAACCATCCAGACCGGGCGACTTGCCTCTGCCGACCTTCTTCAAAACCACGTAGACTTCGCCCTCCGTAATCTCTCCCTCGCAGCTAGCCGCTTCAGTCGGCGAAAGCCGAGGAAAGTCAGCCAAATAGCTGCGAAACTCCTCCTCACGGAGACCAGGCTCCTTGGTAAACCGGTTCCCGAAATGGCGCCGAAACGCCTCGCACATGTCGTCAGTGGCCCGAAGAGTGGCCCCTCGGGGATTTGACTTCACGAATGAAACGATCGCCACCTCGAAATTCCTGCGCAAATCTATACGGAAGACATCTTTACTTAACTGTCGCATTATTATACATAAAAATCTCTATATCCCCCATACACCGCCCGGGATAACTAGGGTATTTATTTATCTAAATATAACTACAAATTATTTAAAAAACAAATGCACAAAGGCCGAAAGGGGAGGGGGGTAGAGGCTGGTCTTCACTAACTATCTTATACCTAGCTAATCAGATTCACGACCCATTCATACGTTACAATTAACCCATTCACCACAAGAACTTGTCCATCACCACTCAATCCTTCATGCACCATAATACCAGATTCTCACCAGGGGGACCTACCAAAACGCGCCCCAAACCATAAAAAAATTTGATGATGAAAAAATTCTATACATAAAAAATCTAATAATGATACAATGAGAGGGAGGGAGATGAACCCAAAAATAACTAAAAATATACACAAAATTCAAAATAAACATAACGTATGTTAGTAGGGACCGTCCAACCCTCAAAACAGAGAGGCCGCTGTATTCTGCCCAGAGGGGCAAAATCAAGAAGCACTCTCGCTAAGGGAGTGGGAAAAAGGATAAAATATTATGCCGGAATGGGTAATATAAAGCTGACCCAGTCGAGATAAAAAGAGGACCAAAACAAACTGGGGAGGTTGGGAATCTCGACTTGGACCATAACCAAAGAGCAGCCGGGATACAGGCCAGGAACGACACTTACTCACATTAACTAGGTACACTGAAGCTTGTCTAACCTAACCAAGGGAGGGTTCCACAGGAAGCCACCCCGATGTGCTATAGGTTGACTTAAAAAAGAAAATCAAGGCTAGCCCCGGTCACACGAACCAGGCTTGCTACTTTTACCCACCTTTCGCTGAAGACTGTCGAATGCAATCGTTTTCTATCAGATCTAATCTTCATCTTGAGCTGATGCTCAAAGAATTGGATTAGATGCTGATAAGAAAGACGGTTGCCCCGCAAGACTTCCTCCATTCGCGTCGTCCAAATCACCATTCGAGCCGTGGCCATCAGCATCAGAAACACCATTCGTTTCTCCCCGGAATACAGGGGCGACACATTGTCACACGCGTATGCGCGATCCATGGACACTAGCTGTTCGGGGAGCGAGACGAGCCGTCAGCTCGCCGACATGGTCCCATAAGGGGCGGACCCGGGGCAATGGTAGAAGGCGTGCGCAGCCGTTTCTTCTAAACCAAGACCACACCGTTCACAGTCTGGCAAATCCGCCAAACCCCATATGAAAGCCTTGTCATTGAGAGGCAGCCGATTCCGAGCCAATCGCCAGGTAAGCGAAAACTCAGGGTTACTGAGGTAATCCGCCGCTGGCGCCCAAGACCAATAGGAGCGATACTCCTCCTCCGACAAGCCGAGCGTATCACGTAGTTTATCCTTCGCGCGACCCTCCACTAAACCACGATAGAAGACCTTCCTAGGCCGTGAAAGGTCACTGGACCGGGGAATGGCCCTCAAGGCCAACCGACACTCGTGGATGAAATCCGACTCTTCCCGGAGCCTACAACGGCGCTCGGCCCTCGAGATGGGGGGACTGATAGTAAGGCTAGGGAAGGCGTCCCTAACAATCCCCTCCAGAATCGGATCTCCCCTAGTCAATGCGCGGCGTAGGAAAGCCAACCTAGAGGCACGGATGTGACTCATAAGGTGCGGCATTCCCAGCCCCCATGACACGGACGTTTGGTGCAGACTCGTCTGTCGACCCTGTTCACGCGTCCCCTCCATAAAATGGAGGATAGCGATCGCTCGAGCACCTTCCTGCGGTCTTTACAGAGAGGAAGTACGGACAACCGATAAAGAATCAGGGGAAAATGTATGTAACACACACCTCCGCCCTGCCCTTCACGGACAACCGCCGTCGATTCCAAGTCTGACCGGCATAATCGACCTTTGCACGTACTTCAGACCAATTCTTCTCCAGCTGGAGGTCGGGCCCAAACCACACTCCAAGAATGCGGACAGGACCGTCCGTCCAACCGAAGCGGCCCGGAAGATCGACCCCTTCCAGGCACCTAACCGCAAGCCGGACGACTTGTCGCGGTTTATCTTGGCCCCTGTCACCTTCTCGTACCGATCAAGCGCCTTCTGTACCGCCTCAATGTCGCTGCGGGACGACACGAAAGCAGATACGTCATCGGCGTACGCGGAAACCCTGGCTCGAGACCCTCCAGGCACGGCAATTCCACGTAGGGCCGGACTGCCGGTCTCGTCCTTCAGCCGGCGAAGGAGAGGCTCCAACGCCAAAGCATAAAGGAGAGGCGACAGCGGACAACCCTGACGAACCGACCTAGACAGCACGAACGCGTCCGACAACCTTCCGTTCACCTGTACCACAGCACTGGGGGAGCGATACAGGAGGCTAATCCAGCGGCAGAAGTTGGCTTCGAATCCAGCGGCCTGCAGGACAGTAGCAAGGTAGCGATGGTCAACCCTATCAAATGCCTTGGACTGATCCAAATTGATCAGTGCGGCTTCTTCGTCGTCTTTTACACCCTCTATGATCGTGCGGATCAGATGCAGGTTGCTCTGAATTGTTCGGCCCCTCACAGAACAAGTCTGCTCAGGTCCCAACAGAGACTCGGCAACTGACTGCAAACGCTCCTGCAGGATCTTGGCCATAATCTTTAACTCTGTGTTTAGCAGAGTTATGGGCCTGTAATCATCTAGGTTCCCCCCCACCACCTTTGCCCTTTTTCAACAGAGTGATCACGCCCTTGGTAATCCGATTGGGGATGGACCCCGACCGAAACCAGTTGTTGAACACTGCTGTCAAAATCGGAACAAAGATGTGCGACAGCCTCAAGTACAATTCATAGGGCAAACCATCCAGACCGGGCGACTTGCCTCTGCCGACCTTCTTCAAAACCACGTAGACTTCGCCCTCCGTAATCTCTCCCTCGCAGCTAGCCGCTTCAGTCGGCGAAAGCCGAGGAAAGTCAGCCAAATAGCTGCGAAACTCCTCCTCACGGAGACCAGGCTCCTTGGTAAACCGGTTCCCGAAATGGCGCCGAAACGCCTCGCACATGTCGTCAGTGGCCCGAAGAGTAACCCCTCCGGGGATTTGACTTCACGAATGAAACGATCGCCACCTCGACGGACCTCTTCCCTGCGCAGATCTGCGCCCAAGTTCAAGACATCATGAATGTATAATTACTAGTGAGCGAGTCAGAATGACTTATTTCCCTTTATAGTCGACCAATGGCAACCAATCAGAAGCCGCCCAACACTGTATTCATCGTGTATAAAGGCGGCCATCTTTGTTTTCTACCAATGAAGGACAAAAGGCGACCAGGAGAAGGATGAACTACGCTCTGCTGCTGTGATATCCACTGAACCTTCACTACGCTTTCCTACTGTCTCCGAAATATTCACTGCCAACCTCTGGATTCTATACTCGAGGACGACCGTCATGAAAATGTCTAACATTGGTTATGAGCCCAGATCACGATTATATTTTGACGGGAAATGAATCGAGATATGAATTATGGGAGACGAAGTTTTGGGGCTACCTCAGAATACAAAAACTCAATGACATCATCCTTTGCAAACTCGACCAGGAGGGGGATGATTTCATGGAAAGAAATGCGACCGTTTTCGCTGAGTTAATTCAATTCCTGGATGACCGGAGTTTGTCTTTAATAATGAGAGAGGCCAAGGACAATGGCCGAAGAGCTATACAGATTTTGCGTGAACACTATTTTTCAAAAGGTAAGTCTAAAATTATTTCCTTATATACGGAACTAACCGCATTGAAAAGACGAGAAAACGAATTCATAACAGATTACATTATTCGAGCGGAGAACGTTACGAATGCTTTAAAAATTGCAGGTGAAACTATCTCGGATGGGCTGCTAATAGCCATGGTCTTGAAGGGTTTGCCACCGTCATTCAAACCATTTACGACAGTTATAACCCAAAAAGATAAACAACTAACTTTCACTGAGTTTAAAATGGCGTTACGTAGCTATGAAGAAACTGAAAAAATGTGTACCCCCCAAAATCAAGGCAATAACGTCATACAATTAAGAACGTCATTTAAAAAAAACTCAGAAAACCAGTTCCTCAAAGCGATCAGACTAAGAATTATGAGAGTAAGAACAAGGGCTTTAGAGACAATTATTACAGGAATTATAAAGAAAGATATACTAAAGGAGATATCGTTTGTTTTCGTTGTGTTAATGTCGGCCATACTCGTGTGAAATGTCAATTTTATACACGGAATGACTATTGTAAAAATGTAAAAACTTCTTCGAAGGGGCGTACATATGCCTTTTCGTTTGGATTGCGGCCAGTAGTTCTAATTCTTACTTGATCGATACGGGTGCGACAAATCATGTAATTACAGATAAAACAAAATTTATTAGTTTTGACCCCAATTTTCAGCCCGACTCACATTTTATCGAGTTAGCTGACTACCAGAGCTAATAATTTGGTTTTGAAAAGAGGCGATGCCTGTATTTATCTACGCAATACTAAGGGAAATGTTTGTAAATGTTTATTAAGAAGGGCTTTATATATTCCAAAATTTAAGCAAAATATTTTTTCAGTTCAGTCCGCAATTGAAACTGGCGTTAAAATCAATTTTCACCGCGACAATTCAAAGTTAATATATCCAGACGGAACTGAATTTAATATACAGCAAAATGGACGTTTGTATTATTTGAAAAGTATTAAGTCTGCGAGGACAGCCACGCATAACTTAAGAACTTGGCATAAAATATTGGGCCACTGTAATGATTCGGATGTTAAAAGATTACAAGAACACGTCACTGGAATGAAAATTACACTTCCAAAAGGCTTACAATATTGTGACACGTGTATTAAAGGGAAAATGACGAAATATAGAGAGCGGGGTCGGATCCCAAAAGCAACAGATATTTTGTTCAGAGTTTATTGCGATTTAGCGGGTCCAATTACCCCAAAGGGTATTGACACCTATTCATATGTATTAAACTTTGTTAACGAATATTCAGGACTTATTATGATATATTTTCTGAAAAATAAATCTGACACACTGCGAGCTACAAAAATCTATTTATCAGATATCTCCCCGTATGGAAAAGTAAAAATAATTCGGACGGATAATGGTGGAGAATTTACTTCTGAAGCTTACAAAAACCTCCTAATAAAATAAGGCATTAAACATGAGAAAACCTGTTCTTATTCTCCACATCAGAACGGAGTCGCTGAGCGCAGTTGGAGGACACTGTTTGAAATGGCTAGATGTTTGTTAATAGAATCTAACTTACCCAAAAATCTGTGGGTTTATGCATTAAACACAGCGGTATATATAAGAAACCGCTGCTATAATAGTAACATTAAAAAAACTCCTTACGAAGCTTATACAAACTTTAAGCCTAATGTGAGTGATATGCATATTTTGGTACAATTTGCTATTCATATGTCAACCACAGGGCGAAACTAGATCCAAAAGGTGAACGGGGCATATTTATTGGGTATAATAAGACAAGTCCAGCCTATATGATTTATTTTCCACAAACTAAAACAATAAGGAAGATTAGATGCGTCAGATTTACAGATTCCTTTGAGCGAGGGGAGGAACCCGAAGAAAAGAATATTAACTGCGACGAACTAGTCCAACCCGAACTAGTATGACCCAATTATGGGCCTATGAGTGGAAAACCCGTTCAAAATCCACAATCAGAGGAAGGTATTACACCAGATGTTGTAGACGAAGAAAAATCGGATGCAAAACTTGAGTTAAAAGAAAATATAACTGATGAGGGGGGAAAAATTCCGCGTTATCCGACAAGAGACAGAAGAAAGCCAGATTATTTTGGAATGGATCAATGTAATACCTGCGACATTGATTGTTGTTATTCGGTACAATGTATCCCAAAGAATTACCAAGAGGCCATACATTCTATCAATGCTAGACGGTGGATGGCTGCCATGCGAAAAGAAATTAAATCATTAGTATCAAACGACACGTTTGAATTAAAAAAGCACCCGGATGATAAAAATATTATTGGCAGCCGTTGGGTTTATAATGTAAAGCGTACTGAGGATGGATCGCCAGTATACAAGGCTCGTTTTGTAGCTAAAGGATTTTTGCAGATATACGGGGAAGATTATGTAGAAACATTCAGTCCAACAACAAACATGACAACAATTAGAATTCTGATGCAAATGGCCGCACATTATGGTATGGATATACACCATATGGATGTGAAAGCAGCTTATTTGAATGCTGCCATCGATTATGAAATATACATAGAACCGCCAGAAGGTTTTAAAGAAGGCGATAATTATGTATGGAAACTTAAAAAGTCACTATATGGACTTAAACAGAGCGGCAGAACATGGAATAAACTAATCCATTCTTATTTAATAGAACAGCAATTTTAATCCTCCCAAGTTGACCCATGTCTATACACGAGAACATTTAATAATGAAATATTAGTAATTCTGGTTATTTGGGTCGACGATATGTTAATTGCATCAAAGTGTGAGGCCGCTCTATTAAAAATCAAAAATTCCCTGGAAATAAGGTTTAAAATGACCGATTTGGGTCGACTATCATGGTTTCTTGGTATACAGTTCGAATTTAAAGGCAACACTATTACAATGAATCAATCTAGATACATTGAAAGACTCTTATCTAAATTTAACATGCAAAATTGCAAAACAAGAACTACTCGATGTGAAATGGATTTAAACACAATTATGAGTAAGGAAGATGGTATAGCGGCGTGTGAGAAAGAATACAGAACATTGGTCGGAAGTCTTATTTACGTGATGACATCAACCAGGCCAGATATCTGCTATACGGTTACTAAGTTGTCCCAACACTTAAATAAACCGGGGACTGCGCATTTAACGAGGGCTAAACAAGTATTACGTTATCTAAAGGGAACTAAGAGTCGGTGCCTAGTATTTCGACAATCAGATAAACCATTGAAATTGGAAGGATTTTGTGATGCTGATTGGGCCAACTCACCAGATCGTAAGAGTATAACAGGCTATTGCTTTAAGCTAGCTGACGGTAACCCAATAATCAGCTGGAAATCGAAGAAACAGGGGATGATTTCACTTTCTACCTGTGAAGCTGAATATATTGCATTATCAAAAGCAACACAAGAGGCTATTTTTCTTAAATTACTAATAGAAACCGTTAAAACACTGGTAATAACTGAGCCAATAATTATTTACTGCGATAATCAATCCAGTATTGCTTTGGCCAGAAATCCAATAATACATCAAAGATCAAAGCATATCGATATCAAATATCAATTTGTTAGGGACCAAGTACAAAAGAAAACGGTACAAATTGAATATGTTCAATCGGGAAATAATATGGCGGATTTATTTACAAAACCAATTACGAAAATCAAATTACAGGCTTTCACTTCTGCCATAATTGGTACTGACCAATAAGGTCCTCACTGGTCCTGGGCAAGACGTAAAAAAACTGCATCCATTAAGTCCTGGTTCTGGGTAGGACCATCCATTAGGTCCTGGGCAAGACGTAAAATGCATCCATTAAAATCCTGGGCAATCTTCTAAAAAACAATCCGTTAAGTCCCTGTTTAAGGTCCTGGGATAAAATAACAATTTTGACGTAAAACTCTGCATCCATTAGTTACTGTCCTAAGAAACGTCAGTTCAGTTTTTTTGTATGAATGTTTGTCCTTAGTTTCGGGGTATAAATGTAAATGGTCCTACTTTTTAGCCCAATCCAATCTTTCTAAATGATTCTCTGGATCACTCTGACCCGGAGTGATAGTAACTGTTTTAATGGGTCCCAGCTATGGATAAAATAACAATTTTGTATTTTTTTAAATGATTCTCTGACCCGGATCACTCTAACTGTTTTAATGGGTCCCAGCTATGATAAAATAACTGTTTCTGGATCATCTGACCCGGAGTGATAGTAACTGTTTTAATGGGTCCCAATGGATAAAATAACAATTCTTTCCACTTTTTGTTGTGATCACGGTCTGAACTTATAATATTGTTATTCAATGTTTTATTAACCCCGGAAGTATTTAACTGTGGATAAAATAACATATGACTAATTTTTGGGATACTAATTTTCTTTAAGAAAAAAAAAAAAATACTAAACTAAATATTATTTTATTAATTTTAAAATAAAATAAAATTTTTTGGGATACTAATTTTCTTTAAAAAAAAAAAAAAAAAAAAAATATATTACATATAATTTTGGAATTAAAGTTTTTGGATTTATTAACTTTACTAATATTTTGAAGGAAGATTCCAGAATATACCCAAAATAAGGGGGGCTGTTACAGTTTTTTGGGTATATGCTGTATATAATTCGTGAGCGAGTCAAAATGACTTATTTCCCTTTATAGTCGACCAATAGAAGGTTGACCAATCAGAAGCCGCACAACACTGTATCCGTTGTGTATAAAGGCGGCCATCTTTGTTTCTTACCGGAATGACCAGAGGCAACTTGTCCGGCGAACAGGAAAGACGGAAGAATTACGCTCTGCTACTTTGCTGCGATATCCACTGCGAACCTTCACTACGCTTAATTATTAAATAAGAAATGTTAAATTTCGTTCAGATTAAAATTACTTCTTTGGTTATTTCAGGGTGGAGTTCATTAAATTTTTAATGAGTAGAGAACAAAAATAACTTGCCGAAAGTGTGTTTATTTGCTATTCATTAAAGCATAATTAATATTCTTCTCATAGAAAATGGCCAGAATTTTTATGAGATATTTTTCTTTCTTTCCACGGAAATGGAAGAATCAAATTTAAATAAAAAAAAAAAAAAAAAAGTTCAGAGAATAAGAAAAATATGAAATATAGAAGTGAATTAAAAGGTGTGACGCCATTTTTAATTTTGTCGTACAGCGAAGTGTAAATAGCGGGAGGAAAATCATTTCAAAATATCTGCCTTGTCAGATTTAAGATCAGGAAATAGCCGTCGGCAGATCTGACACTTGTAATTCCACTTGATGTCTGAATTAGACTTTTCAAAATTCTACTTTTAGTACTTTCGATTCTGAGTGTAAATTTATAAAAATAGACAAAATTTTGAGACATTTTCATTAATCGATTAAAATCTTTTGTTTTGCCTCACTTTCTACGCATGCGCATTACAACAGTTCACTTCTTCGCCACCTGCATGTAAGATTGTTAATGTCATTAGTTCAAGATAAAAGATTGTAATTGCAAATCAATTATCACGCGCAGGATATGTTAATGTTTTGCTTTTTTGTTTTGTTTTTTTTGAATTTGCAGGTTTTTATATTCAACAATATTTGTTCTTGTCATTGATGTTGTAAATGCGGAAATATTTCGAATTTTTTTTTTAACTTGCTCTTTCTTTTAATTGATGTATATGTAATTAATGTCTGTTTGCATTGGAATGATATTAAAACAAACTACAATAAAAAAAGTGGAAGTTTAAAATACTCTGTTTTAATTACTCAGCATAATATAACGAAACAAGCTGGCGTCAAGCTCAAACTGAATTAACTATATATATATATATATATATATATATATATATATATATATATATATATATATATATTTACATACATAGATAGAATGTTTCGCTGCATCACAGCTCATCCGCGTGTGTATATATAAAGGAGTGATTATAGTTTTTCCAACAAGGAAAATAGTATATTTTATACAGAAAAAAAGAAGCCGCCGACGTTTTTTGAATATAATGTGAATATCTTTAAAATGAATATATATTTAAAAAAAATCTACATTATAACCAAAAACGGTTTGAGGTTCCTCTTTCATTTTAATATATATATATATATATATATATATATATATATATATATATATATATATATATATATTCATTTATCATTTCAACCTTTGGAAGTAAAGTCTGATGATCCAGAGCCCTTTAAAAGGGCTGTGGTGAAATAATTTATTACATGGAACCTTAAAGTGGTTTGTTTTATTCAAACATAACTGCTCTGAATTTACATTGAGCTCTCCGGATATCATCCTTGGATCTACCCATACAGATTACCTAGTTTTGAATAAACATATATATATATATATATATATATATATATATATATATATATATATATATATATATATATATATATATATAAGCAAATATAAATGGATATAGATCCGACAGAATGAAGAAAAAAAAAATATATATATATATGTATGTATTTATAGATATATATATGTGTGTGAGAAAGAGAGTGTTTATGTGTGTGAGGATATGTGTGTGAGAGTATGCGTGTGTGTGTTTGTACGTGTGTGTGAAAAAAAGCGAGTGTGATAAAATATAGTTTTAACAATTGCTATATTATATATTTATGGGTAATAATGCTTAGTAACAGGAATAGAGCGTATGTGTAAATAAGTAAGTATAAAATGGACTCTGAGATAAACAGATTTTTGATATATATATATATATATATATATATATATATATATATATTCGAAATATATATATATATATTTATTCGAAAATTATAACATAAATATGTTATAAAATCACAAAAAATAGCATTTCTGGTTTCTTATCTAGTGATGGTGTTGAATGTAGAATAAAGGATTTTAGAAAAATTCAAATCAATCAAACGCCCCACGCTAAGGGGAAACGTTGTTACATCAGCCTAAATGACAAATCACAATACAAGCATACGAGAATTCAAAAAAACTTGACAACGAACTAAGGTTATAATAATTATTTAATGCTTTAATGTTAGGGTTAGACTAAAATAGAATTTATTGTAACTAATAAATATTAAATTATACGATAAAATTTGAAATTAAAATTAAAAATTACCAATTTTAAAATTTAAATTTGATCTATATTAAGTTTAAAAATTATAAAATTACTGAGGAAAAAAGAAAAAAAATATGTTATTCTATTTATTTTGTTTTTTATTGAAACTAAGTTGAATAAACGTTAAGATCAAATGTTGCTCTGAACTTCATGACAACATAGATACATTTGAAGCATAAACAGAAGCAGGGGAGGATGACATCTTGCAAAAAGACAATACATCCATACACAGACAGACGTATTTAGATATATACACACAAAAAAGGTGACGTGACAGAAAATATCCCGGCGACCCTTAAAAAACAATCAAAATAAAAAAATAATAACACGTATATACTGGATGAAAGGTACACACATGTGACCTTACACACAGACACCGATAAAGACGCGTACATACACACATATACATTGACAAAGACACTCCAATACACCAACCAAGAAATATTCAAGTTTGAAAGTGTTATTGAACGAATTCTAACCAATTATTAAAATATAACTCATACGGACAAATAAAACTCAACATAGGCAGAACAGAAAACCAAACACTTGGGAAAGAAAGGACATTAAAACAGATAGACATCGATAGAAAAATAGATATATACGCATAAAAATAACAAGATTTAATAAATAAAAAATATCACTTGATATAAAAAAAAAAAAATATCACTTGATAAGACACCAGAAGTGTTGAAACAAAATGGCTATTTTTGTAGTGATTTTATAACATAGTTATGTTATAATTTTTGAATAAATAATTGTATTTGCTCTACTCTGTACTGAGCACTCTTTTAAGAATAGTATTTGTTGGTTATTGGAAATTATTCCGTATACACCAATCATATACTTGCAAATATATATATATATATATATATATATATATATATATATATATATATATATATATATAATAAAATGTAACAAATTTTGGTATGTAATCCCGACAGAATGTTTCTCTCAAATGTCAATAACTTATAAATTTAAATATAGAATAACGTATGAACAATATATATATATATATATATATATATATATATATTTATATATATATAAATATATATATATATATATAAATATAAAAGGTTTAATTTAATGTATGAATGATTCATGAATTCATATATATATATATATATATATATATATATATATATATTCGTAATTGAATTGCTAAAAGGCACTTTATCTGATATAGAAATTATATATATGTTAATAATAAATATATGTTAATAATAAATATACATTATTTCCTCACCAGGGCTTTTGTGTAGTAGTTGAACGCCCCCAGAACCTGGACTGGTCTAAGATTAAACAGCACTCTCTTTATTTATTTTGAAAAATTCCAAAATTTTGGCACAAGGCCGAAGGGGGTGGGGGAAAGGCTGGTCATTCACAAGCTATCCTATTCCTAGTTAACCATAATCATGACCCATTCATTCATTACAATTACACATTCACCACAAGAACTCATCCATCACCTCAAAGTCCTGCACATACCACAGTACCACATATTCACAAAACCTACCCCATGTTGTAAAAATGTTAATTTTCATATATATATATATATATATATATATATATATATATATATATATTGAAAATCCCATGAAACATGAAATGATGGGGAGGGAGATGAACCCAGACAAGAAAAATCAAAAAATGTCAACCAAAGATAAAACAAAATCAAAACAATGTTAGTAGGGACCGTCCACCCGTCAAATTAATAAGAGTGGCCGCTGTATTCTATCAATAGATAGAATTAAAGAAGTACACACCCTAATGGAATGGGGAGGGAAAAATAAATGACGGAATGAGGAAATAAAAAGCTGACTCAGCCGAGATGAAAAAAGGGACAAAAACAAACTGGGAGGTTGGGAATCTCGACATGAATCATAACAGAAGAAAAAGTCGGGAACAGGCCTGGAACAAGACTTATTCACATTAACTAGGAACACAAAATAGAATCTAACTTAACCAGTGTGTATGGGGCCTTAAAAAAATCAAGGGTAGCCCCGTCCTCACGAACCAGGCTCGCCTTTCCCTCACTGAAATCTGTCGAAATCAAACGGGATCAGATCTGATTTTTCACCTTAAGCTGATGCTTAAAGAAAACAATCAGATCCTGATACGAATAACGATAATTTCGCAAGATTCCCTCCTTTCGCGACATCCACACGACCATTCGAGCCACGGCTAGCAATGTGAAAACATCATCCGTTTTACCCCAGAGAACGGGGGCGACACATTGTCATACGCATACGTCAGATCGATGGACAGGAGCTGATCGGGAGCCATACGAGCCTTCAACTCGCTGACATAATTCCAGAAAGGGCGCACCCGAGGCGAATAGTTGAAGGCGTGCGATGCCGTTTCCTCTAAACCAAGGTCACACCGATGACAATCTAGCAAATCTGCCTGGCCCCATCTGAAGAGTACGTCATTGAGAGGTAACACGTTCTGAATCAATCGCCAGGTCAGCCAAAAATCAATAAAAAAAAAAAAATTGCTGAGATAATCCGCCCATGGCGCCCAAGACCAAAAAAAAACGCAACTCTAATGCCGACAACCCAAGCCGGCCACACAGAGGATCCTTCGCGAACCCCTCCACTAATTCATGATACAATAGTCTCCGACGCCGAGAAACGTCACTGGACCGAGGAAAACCTTCAAAAGCCGATCGACACTCACAATAGAAACTCGACAACCTTCCACGACCGCGACGGCGCTTACCCCAAGATATGATAGTAAGGCGGGAAGGCGTCCCCAACACTCGGCGCCAAAATCGTCCTCCATCAAAACGCGGCGTAGGAAAGCCAACCTTGAGTCATGGCGATGACTCACCAAGTGTGGCCATCCCAGCCCCCATGACACGGACGCTGGTAACAGGCTTCTTTACGGACCCAATGCTTGCGACCACCCCACAAGAGGGTGATCAACAAACGTTCGTTGGCCTTCATCCTTCGCTCCCTGTAAAGAGGAAAGTACGGCCAATGGTAAAGGATGAGGGGCAAGACGTAAGTGGCACACGCCTCAGCCCTACCCTTTAAGGACAACCTCCTTCGAAGCCAAGTCAAACCGACGCTCCGACCTTTGCTGTACTTCAGACCAATTCTTCTTCAGCCGGAGTCCGGGCCCGAACCACCACACCAAAGATGCGGACGGGTTCATCAGTCCAACCGAAGGGGCCCCCGGAAGAGTGACCCCCTTCCAGGCACCTAACCGCAAACCGGAAGACTTGTTGCGGTTAATCTTGGCCCCTGTCACCTTCTCGTACCGTTCAAGCGCCTTCTGCACCACCTTAATGTCGCTGCGGCACGACACGAAAATGGAATACGTCATCGGCGTACGCAGAAACCCTAGCTCGACCACTACCAAGGAAGACGTCTATTCCGCGTAGGGCCGGACTGCACGCCCTCGTCCCTTAGCTGGCGAAAGAAAGGCTCCAACGCCAAAGCATAAAGGAAGGGCGAACAGTGGGCAACCCTGTCGGACCGACCGAGACAGCGCAAAAGCGCTCGACCTTCCGTTCACCTGTACCAAAGCACTGGGGGTGCGATACAGGAGGCTAATCCACCTGCAGAAGTCGGGTTTCAATCCGGCGGCCTGCAGGACACAGCAGCCAGGTACTGATGGTCAACCCTGTCAAATGCCTTGACTGATCCAAATTGATCAGCGCGGCTCGCTTGTCGTCTTTTACACCCTCTGTGATCGTGCGGATCAGATGCAGGTTGCTTTGAATTGTTCGTCCCTTCACAGCACAAATCTTCTCAGGTCCCAAAAGCTCGCGACAACTGACTGCAACCTCTCCTGTCAGGATCTTGGCCAAAATCTTTAACTCTGTGTTTAGCAGAGTTATGGGCCTGTAATCATCTAAATTCCCCACCACCTTTGCCCTTTTTCAACAGCGTTATCACGCCCCTGGTAATCCGGCTGGGGATGGACCCCCGACCGAAACCAGTTGTTGAACACTGCTGTCAAAATCGGAACAAAGATGTGCGACAGCCTCAAATACAATTCATATCCAGACCGGAGACTTGCCTCTGCCGACCTTCTTCAATGCCAAGTAGACTTCGCCCTCCGTAATCTCACCCTCGCAGCTAGCCGCTTCAGTCGGCGAAAGCCGTGGAAAGTCAGCCAAATAGCTGCGAAACTCGTCGCCACGGAGACCAGGCTCCTTGGTAAAATGGCTCTCGAAATGCCGCCGAAACGCCTCGCACATGTCGTCAGTGGCCCTCAGAGAGAACCACTCCAGGGAATGACCTTCACGAATGTATCGATCGCCACCTCGACGGATCTCTTCCCTGCGCAATTCTGCGCCCATTATTCACGTTTCCGAAGGGCATCTTGTTTAACCTATGTCTACCTGGCCCATGATAGCGCTCGCTATTCAAACGATCCAGGGTCTGTCTAGCTAAGGCTATCTCTAGGGATCCCCAGCCACCGCCCGGGAATAACTATCCTCTAGAGTCTTCACGTTATCAGCCTTATCTAGAGCAGTTTGATCAAATCAGTGGTGAAAGACCCCGTCCCACATGAACAAGGTCCACCACTTATTCCCATTAACCGCCCCCACTAACACCACTGCTGCACTAGTCTAGTTAGCTGCTGCTGAATAGACCTGTCCTATAAATCATGTAAGGGGGGTAGATATTTTTATGTAAAAATACATGGGAATTGTGGGACAAGGCCGAAATGGGGGGGGAGGAAAGGCTGGTCTCACTAACTATCTTATACCTAGCTAATCTGATTCACGACCCATTCATACATTACAATTTGCCCATTCACCATAAGAACATGTCCATCACCAATCAATCCTCCATGCACCATAATACCAGTTTCTCACAAGGGGGACTAAAAACGCGCCCCAAACCATAAAAAAATTTGATGAAAAATATTCAGGTGATAAAAAATATAATAATGATACAATGAGATTTGGAGATGAACCCTGCTGTTAATAACTAAAAATATACACAAAAACAAAATAAAACATAACGTATGTTGTCTAGGGACCGTCCAACCCTCAAAACAGCAGGCCGCTGTTTCTGCCCAGAGGACAAAATCAAGAAGCTCTCTCGCTAAGGGAGTTGAAAAGGATAAAATATTATGCCGGAATGGGTAATATAAAACTGACCCAGTCAAGATAAAAAAAGGGACCAAAACAAACTGGGGAGGTTGGGAATTCTTCTTGGACCATAACCAAAGAGCAGCCGGGATACAGGCCAGGAACAACACTTACCACATTAACTAGGTACACTGAAGCTTGTCTAACCTAACCAAGGGAGGGTTCCACAGGAAGCCACCCCGATGTGCGTAGGTTGACTTAAAAAGAAAATCAAGGCTAGCCCCGGTTCACACGAACCAGGCTTCTGGTTTTACCCACCTTTCGCTGAAGACTGTCGAATGCAATCGTTTTCTATCAGATTCTAATCTTCATCTTGAGCTGATGCTCAAAGAATTGGATTAGATGCTGATAAGAAAGACACTTTTTTTTGCAAGACTTCCTCCATTCGCGTCGTCCAAATCACCATTCGAGCCGTGGCCATCAGCATCAGAAACACCATTCGTTTCTATCCCAATACAGGGCGAATATTGTCACACGCGTATGCGCGATCCATGGACACTATAGTTCGTGACTAGACAAACCGTCAGCTCGCCGACATGGTCCCAAAGGGGCGGACCCGGGGGCAATGGTAGAAGGCGTGCGCAGCCGTTTCTTCAAACCAAGACCACACCGTTCACAGTCTGGCAAATCCAAAAAACCCCATATGAAAGCCTTGTCATTGAGAGGCAGCCGATTCCGAGCCAATCGCCAGGTAAGCGAAAACTCAGGGTTACTGAGGTAATCCGCCGCTGGCGCCCAAGACCAATAGGAGCGAAACTCCTCCTCCGACAAGCCGAGCGTCCTCACGTAGTTTATCCTTCGCGCGACCCTCCACTAAAAGACGATAGAAGACCTTCCTAGGCCGAGAAAGGTCACTGGACCGGGGAATGGCCCTCAAGGCCGACCGACACTCGCGGATGAAAATCCGATTGATCCCGGAGTTTACGATGGCGCTCAACCCGCGAGATGGGGGGACTGATAGTAAGGCTAGGGAAGGCGTCCCTAACAATCCCCTCCAGAATCGGATCTCCACCTGTCAATGCGCGGCGTAGGAAAGCCAACCTCGAGGCACGGATGTGGCTCACCAGGTGCGGCATTCCCAGCCCCCCATGACACGGACGTTTGGTGCAGACTCGTCTGTCGACCCTGTTCACGCGTCCCCTCCATAAAATGGAGGATAGCGATCGCTCGAGCGCCTTCCTGCGGTCTTTACAGAGAGGAAGTACGGACAATCGATAAAGGATCAGGGGAAAATGTATGTAACACACACCTCCGCCCTGCCCTTCACGGACAACCGCCGTCGATTCCAAGTCTGACCGGCAGCATCGACCTTTGCTCGTACTTCAGACCAATTCTTCTCCAGCTGGAGGTCGGGCCCAAACCACACTCCAAGAATGCGGACAGGACCGTCCGTCCAACCGAAGGGCCCCGGAAGATCGACCCCCTTCCAGGCACCTAACCGCAAGCCGGACGACTTGTCGCGGTTTATCTTGGCCCCTGTCACCTTTTCGTACCGATCAAGCGCCTTCTGTACCACCTCAATGTCGCTGCGGGGCGACACGGAAGCAGATACGTCATCGGCGTACGCGGAAACCCTGGCTCGAGACCCTCCAGGAAAGGCAATTCCACGTAGGGCCGGACTGCCGGTCTCGTCCTTCAGCCGGCGAAGGAGAGGATCCAACTCCAAAGCATAAAGGCGAGGCGACAGCAGTCAACCCTGACGAATCGATCTAGACAGCACAAAAGCATCCGACAACCTTCCGTTCCCCTGTACCACAGCACTGGGGGAGTGATACAGAAGGCTAATCCAGCGGCAGAAGTTGGGTTCGAATCCAGCGGCCTGCAGGACAGTAGCAAGGTAGCGATGGTCAACCCTATCAAATGCCTTGGACTGATCCAAATTGATCAGCGCGGCTTCTTCGCCGTCTTTTACACCCCCTATGATCGTGCAGATCAGATGCAGGTTGCTCTGAATTGTTCGGCCTCTCACAGAACAAGTCTGCTCAGGTCCCAACAGAGACTCGGCAACTGACCGCAAACGCTCCTGCAGGATCTTGGCCAAAATCTTTAACTCTGTGTTTAGCAGAGTTATGGGCCTGTAATCATCTAGGTTCCCCCAACACCTTTGCCCTTTTTCAACAGAGTGATCACGCCCTGGTAAACCG
Source organism: Acanthosepion pharaonis (assembly GCA_903632075.3). NCBI lineage: Eukaryota > Metazoa > Mollusca > Cephalopoda > Sepiida > Sepiidae > Acanthosepion > Acanthosepion pharaonis. Next base: position 24,864 of record CAHIKZ030003038.1, on the reverse strand, counting down.
GTTGGGGATGGACCCCTGACCGAAACCAGTTGTTGAACACCACTGTCAAAATCGGAACAAAGATGTGCGACAGCCTCAAGTACAATTCATAGGGCAAACCATCCAGACCGGGCGACTTGCCTCTGCCGACCTTCTTCAAAACCACATAGACCTCGCCCTCCGTAATCTCTCCCTCGCAGCTAGCCGCTTCAGTCGGCGAAAGCCGAGGAAAGTCAGCCAAATAGATGCGAAACTCATCCTCACGGAGACCAGGCTCCTTGGTAAACCGGCTTCCCGAAATGCCGCCGAAACGCCTCGCACATGTCGTCAGTGGCCCGAAGGGTTGCCCCTCCGGGGATTTGACTTCACGAATGAAACGATCGCCACCTCGACGGACCTCTTCCCTGCGCAATTCTGCGCCCAAATTTCACAGCTTCGTTAGACATCTTGTTTAACCTATGTTCAATTACCTGGCCCATGTACCGCTCGCTATTCGAACGCCCCAGGGCCTCCCTAGAAAGGCTATCTCTAGGGGATCCCCCAAGCCACCCCGGGAAAACTAGTTTTAAGTCGTCTTCACCTTTTTATCAGCTCTATCTAGAGCGAGACGTTTGCTGAAATCAGTGGTGAAAGACCTAATCCTACACTTAAGTCATTCACACCACTTATTCCCGATAACCGCCCCCACTAGCTCCCGCTGCACTAGTCTAGTTAGCTGCTCCTGGGAAGTCCCGCCTGTCCTATAAATCATGTAACTAGGGTATTTATTTGTTTATATATATAAAAATGTGGCACAAGGCCGAAAGGGGAGGGGTAGGGCTGGTCTTCACTAACTATCTTATACCTAGCTAATCAGATTCACGACCCATTCATACATTACAATTTAACCCATTCACCACAAGAACTCGTCCATCACCAATCAATCCTTCATGCACCATAATACCAGATTCTCACCAGGGGGACCTACCAAAACGCGCCCCAATCCATAAAAAATTTAATGATACATAAAATGCTATACATAAAATTCTAATAATGATAGGATGCAAGGGAGGAGATGAACCCAATAATAACTAAAAATAAACACAAAATTCAAACTAAACATAACATATGTTAGTAGGGACCTGTCCAACCCTCAAAACAGAGAGGGTGCTGTATTCTGCCCAAAGGGCAGAATCAAGAAGCGCTCTCGCTAAGGGGAGGGGAAAAGGATAAAATATTATGCCGGCATGGGAAATATAAAACTGACCCAGTCGAGATAAAAAAAGGGACCAAAACAAACTGGGGAGGTTGGGAATCTCGACTTGGACCATAACCAAAGAGCAGCCGGGATACAGGCCAGGAACGACACTTACTCACATTAACTAGGTACACTGAAGCTTGTCTAACCTAACCAAGGGGAGGGTTCCACAAGAAGCCACCCCGATGTGCCATAGGTTGACTAGAAAAAAGAAAATCAAGGCTAGCCCCGGTCACACGAACCAGGCTTGCCTTTTTACCCACCTTTCGCTGAAGACTGTCGAATGCAATCGTTTTCTATCAGATCTAATCTTCATCTTGAGCTGATGCTCAAAGAATTGGATTAGATGCTGATAAGAAAGATGGTTGCCCTGCAAGACTTCCTCCATTCGCGTCGTCCAAATCACCATTCGAGCCGTGGCCATCAGCATCAGAAACACCATTCGTTTCTCCCCGGAATACGGGGGCGACACATTGTCACACGCGTATGCGCGATCCATGGACACAAGCTGTTCGGGAGCGAGACGAGCCGTCAGCTCGCCGACATGGTCCCATAAGGGGCGGACCAGGGGGCAATGGTAGAAGGCGTGCGCAGCCGTTTCTTCTAAACCAAGACCACACCGTTCACAGTCTGGCAAATCCGCCAAACCCCATATGAAAGCCTTGTCATTGAGAGGCAGCCGATTCCGAGCCAATCGCCAGGTAAGCGAAAACTCAGGGTTACTGAGGTAATCCGCCGCTGGCGCCCAAGACCAATAGGAGCGATACTCCTCCTCCGACAAACCGAGCGTATCACGTAGTTTATCCTTCGCGCGACCCTCCACTAAACCACGATAGAAGACCTTCCCTAGGCCGTGAAAGGTCACTGGACCGGGGAATGGCCTTCAAGGCCAACCGACACTCGTGGATGAAATCCGACTCAACCCGGGGCCTACAACGGCGCTCAACCCGCGAGATGGGGGGACTGATAGTAAGGCTAGGGAAGGCGTCCCTAACAATCCCCTCCAGAATCGGATCTCCTCTAGTCAATGCGCGGCGTAGGAAAGCCAACCTAGAGGCACGGATGTGACTCAGAAGGTGCGGCATTCCCAGCCCCCATGACACGGACGTTTGGTGCAGACTCGTCTGTCGACCCTGTTCACGCGTCCCCTCCATAAAATGGAGGATAGCGATCGCTCGAGCGCCTTCCTACGGTCTTTACAGAGAGGAAGTACGGACAACCGATAAAGAATCAGGGGGAAAATGTATGTAACACACACCTCCGCCCTGCCCTTCACGGACAACCGCCGTCGATTCCAAGTCTGACCGGCAGAATCGACCTTTGCACGTACTTCAGACCAATTCTTCTCCAGCTGGAGGTCGGGCCCAAACCACACTCCAAGAATGCGGACAGGACCGTCCGTCCAACCGAAGCAGCCTGGAAGATCGACCCCTTCCAGGCACCTAACCGCAAGCCGGACGACTTGTCGCGGTTTATCTTGGCCCCTGTCACCTTCTCGTACCGATCAAGCGCCTTCTGTACCGCCTCAAAGTCGCTGCGGGACGACACGAAAGCAGATACGTCATCGGCGTACGCGGAAACCCTGGCTCGAGACCCTCCAGGCACGGCAATTCCACGTAGGGCCGGACTGCCGGTCTCGTCCTTCAGCCGGCGAAGGAGAGGCTCCAACGCCAAAGCATAAAGGAGAGGCGACAGCGGACAACCCTGACGAACCGACCTAGACAGCACGAACGCGTCCGACAACCTTCCGTTCACCTGTACCACAGCACTGGGGGGCGATACAGGAGGCTAATCCAGCGGCAGAAGTTGGCTGCGAATCCAGCGGCCTGCAGGACAGTAGCAAGGTAGCGATGGTCAACCCTATCAAATGCCTTGGACTGATCCAAATTGATCAGCGCGGCTTCTTCGTCGTCTTTTTTACACCCTCTATGATCGTGCGGATCAGATGCAGGTTGCTCTGAATTGTTCGGCCCCTCACAGAACAAGTCTGCTCAGGTCCCAACAGAGACTCGGCAACTGACTGCAAACGCTCCTGCAGGATCTTGGCCATAATCTTTAACTCTGTGTTTAGCAGAGTTATGGGCCTGTAATCATCTAGGTTCCCCCACCACCTTTGCCCTTTTTCAACAGAGTGATCACGCCCTGGTAATCCGATTGGGGATGGACCCCGACCGAAACCAGTTGTTGAACACTGCTGTCAAAATCGGAACAAAGATGTGCGACAGCCTCAAGTACAATTCATAGGGCAAACCATCCAGACCGGGCGACTTGCCTCTGCCGACCTTCTTCAAAACCACGTAGACTTCGCCCTCCGTAATCTCTCCCTCGCAGCTAGCCGCTTCAGTCGGCGAAAGCCGAGGAAAGTCAGCCAAATAGCTGCGAAACTCCTCCTCACGGAGACCAGGCTCCTTGGTAAACCGGCTCCCGAAATGGCGCCGAAACGCCTCGCACATGTCGTCAGTGGCCCGAAGAGTGTGCCCCTCCCCTTCACGAATGAAACGATCGCCACCTCGACGGACCTCTTCCCTGCGCAGATCTGCGCCCAATTCACGGCTTCAGAAGACATCTTGCTTAACTTATGTCTAATTACCTGGCCCATGCAACGCTCGCTATTCAAACGATCCAGGGTCTCCCTAGCTAAGGCTATCTCTAGGGGATCCCCCAGCCACCGCCCGGGAATAACTAGCCTTAAGCCTTCACCTTATCAGCTCTATCTAGAGCGAGACGTTTGTTGAAATCAGTGGTGAAAGACCTAACCTACACTTAAGTCATTCCCACCACTATTCCCGATAACCGCCCCCACGGACCTCCCCCCTGCACTAGTCTATCTGCTCCTGGGAAGTCCCGCCTGTCCTATAAATCATGTAACTAGTGAGTTAGTGAAAATGACTTAACTCCCTTTATAGTCTACCAATAGAAGATTAACCAATCAGAAGCCGCAGAACATAGTATCCGTCGTGTATAAAGGCGGCCATCTTTGTTTACCCTACCGGAATGACCAGAGCCAACTTGTCAGGCGACCATGACAGAAGGAAGAACTACACTCTGCTACTTTGCTGCGATATCCACTGCGAACCTGAACTACGCTTTCCTACTGTCTCCGAAATATTCACTGCCAACCTCTGGATTCTATACTTGAAGACGACCGTCATGAATTTGTAACATTGGTTATGAGTGCAGATCACGATTTTATTTTGACGGGAATGAATCGAGATATAAATTATGGGAGACGAAGTTTTTAGGCTATCTCAGAATACAATAACTCCATGACATCATCCTTTGCAAAGTCGACCAGGAGGGGGGATGATGATTTTATGAAAAATGCGACCGTGTTCGCTGAATTAATACAATTCCTGAACGACAGTAGTTTGTCTTTAATAATAAGAGAGGCCAAGGACAATGGAAGCCGAGCTCTACAAAAAATTGCGTGAATACTATTTGTCAAAAGGTAAGCCTAAAATTATTGCTTTATATACTGAATTAACCGCGTTAAAGAGATAAGAAAATGAATCAGTAACCAATTATTCTAGCAGAGAATGTCACAAATGCCTTAATATAGCAGGTGAGACTATCACGGATGGGCTGCTAATAGCCATGGTCTTAAAGGGTTTACCACCGTCATTCAAACCATTCACGACAGTCATAACTCAAAAAGATAAACAACTAATTTTCACTGAGTTAAAAATTGCGTTACGTAATTATGAAGAAATATTAAATGTGTACCCCCCAAAATCGTGGCAAAAACCTAATGCAACTGAGAACGTCATTTAAAAATTCAGAAAATCAGTTCCTCAAAGCGATCAGACTAGGAATTATGATATTCAGAACAGGGGCTTTAAAGCCCCTGTTCTGAATATCATACTTCCTAGTCTGCAATTATTACAAGAATTATAAAGGAAGAAACACTAAAAGAAATGTTGTTTGTTTTCGTTGTGGTAATAATGTCGGCCATGTCCGTGCGAAATGTCAATTTTTATACATGGAATGACTTTTGTAAAAATGTAAAAAAAAAAAAAAATTTCTTCGAATGGACGTGCATATGCCTTTTTGTTTGGATTGGGTGTTGTGGCCAGTAGTTATGATTCGTACCTGTTCAATACGGGTGCGACAAATCATGTAATTACAGATGAAACAAAATTTGTTAATTTTGACACCAATTTTGAGCTCGACTCACATTTTATCGAGTTAGCTGACGGCACCAGAGCTAATAATTTAGTTTTAAAAAGAGGTGACGCCTGTGTTTATCTACGAAATACTAAAGGAAATATTTGTAAATGTTTATTAAAAAAAAAGGCTTTATATATTCCTAAATTTAGAATATTCAGACGGAACTGAATTTAATATACAGCAATATGGACGTTTGTATTATTTGAAAAGTACAGAGCCACGCACGACTTAAGAACTTGGCATAAAATATTAGGCCACTGTAATGATTCGGATGTTAAAAGATTACAAGAACACCTCACTGGAATGAAATTATATGTATTAAACTTTATTGACGAATATTCAGGACTTATTATGATATATTTTCTGAAAAACAAATCGGATACCCTGCAAGCTACAAAAATCTATTTATCCGATATCTCCCCGCATGGAAAATTAAAAATAATTCGGACAGATAATGGTGGAGAATTTACTTCTGATGCTTACAAAAACCTCCTAATAAATGAAGGCATTAAACATGAGAAAACCTGTTCTTATTCTCCACATAAGAACGGAGTCGCTGAACGGAGTTGGAGGGCACTGTTTGAAATGGCTAGATGTTTGTTAATAGAATCTAACTTACCCAAAAATCTGTGGGTTTATGCATTAAATACAGCGGTATATATATAAGAAATCGCTGCTATAATAGTAACATTAAAAAAAAAAACTCCTTACGAAGCTTATACGAACTCCAAGACCAATGTGAGTGATATGCATATTTTTGGTACAATTGGCTATACATATGTTGACCACAGGGCAAAACTAGATCCAAAAAGAGAAAGGGGCATATTTATTGGGTATGATAAGACAGGTCCAGCCTATATGATTTATTTTCCACAAACTAAAACGATGAGGAAGATTAGATGCGTCAGATTTACAGATTCCTCTGAGCGAGGGGAGGAACCCGAAAAAAAAAAAAAAAAAGAATATTAACTGCGAGGAACTAGTCCAACCCGAACTAGTATGGCCTAATTATGGGCCTATAAGTAGAAAACCCGTTCAAAGCCCACAATCGGAGGAAGGTGTTATACCAGATGATGTTAGACGAGAAAAAATCAGGTGCAAATTCCGCGTTATCCGACAAAAAATGGAAGAAAGCCAGACTATTTTGAAATGAATCAATGTAATATTTGTAACATCAACTGTTGTTATGCGGTACAATGTATCTCAAAGAACTATCAAGAAGCCATACATTCTGTCAATACCATAGCGGCCATTCAAAAAGAAAAAAAAAATAGAAGAAATTAAATCTTTAGTATTAAAGGACACTTTTTGAATTAAAACGCCCCGGATGATAAAAATATCATCGGCAGCCGTAATGTAAAACGAACTGAGAATGGATCGCCAGTGTGCGATGCTCGTTTTGTAGCTAACGGATTTTCATAGATATATGGGGCGGATTATAAGAGAGGGGGAGACGACTTATGTAGAAACATTAAGTCTTAATTAGAGTTTTGATGCAAATGGATGCCCATTATGGTAAGGATATACACCATATGGATGTGAAAACAGCTTATTTGAATGCTGCCATAGATTATGAAATATACATAGAACCGTCAGAAGGTTTTGAAGAAAGGTGATAATTATGTATGGAAACTTAAAAAAAGGTCACTATTTGGACTCAAATAGAGTGGAAGAACATGGAATGATTTAATCCATTGTTATTTAATTAGACAATAATTTCAATCTCCCCAAGTTGACCCATGTCTATACACGAGAACATTTAATAATGAAATATTAGTAATTCTGGTTATTTGGGTCGAAAATATGTTAATTGCATCAAAGAGTGAGGCCGCTCTATTAAAAATCAAAAATTCTCTAGAAATGAGGTTTAAAATGACCAATTTGGGTAAACTATCATGGTTTCTTGGTATACAGTTAGAATTTAAAGGCAACACTATTTCAATGAATCAATCGAGATACATCGACAGGCTCTTATCTAAATTCAGCATGCAAAATTATAAAATAAGAACTACTCCATGTGAAATGGATTTAAACATAATTATGAATAATGCTGATGGTATAGCGGCGTGTGAGAAAGAATACAAAACATTGGTCGGAAGTCTTATTTACATGATGACATCAACCAGGCAAGATATCTGCTATACGGTTACTAAGTTGTTCCAAAACTTAAATAAACCGGGGACTGTACATTTAACAACTGTTAAGCAAGTAGTACATTATCTGAAGTGGACTAAGAGTCGGTGCCTAATATTTTGACAATCCAATAAACTATTAAAATTGGAAGGATTTTGTGATGCTGATTGGGCCAACTCACCAGACCGTAAGAGTATAACAGGCTATTGATTTAAGCTAGCAGATGGTAACCAAATAATCAGCTGGAAATCAAAGAAACAGCGAAAGATTTCACTTTTTACTTGTGAAGCTGGATGTATTGCATTGTTAAAAAAAGAACACAAGAGGTTATTTTTCTTAAATTTCTAATAAAAGCAATTGCAACACTGGCAATAACTGAGCCAATAATTATTTACTCGACGATCAGGGCAGTATTGCTTTGGCTAAGAAATAATATTACATCAAAGATCAAAGCATATCAATATAAAATATTAGTTTTGTTAGGGACCAAGTAGAAAAAAAACAGTACAAATTGAATACGTTCAATCGGGAAAAGAATATGGCGGATTAATTTGTAAAAAAAAAAAAACAATTACGAAATTGAAACTACGGGCTTTTTGCTTCTGCAATATTTAGTGCTGACTTCTTGGGTCCTTATTGGTCCTGGGCAAGACGTAAAACTGCATCCATTAAGTCCCTGTAAGGTCCTTATTAGTCCTGGGTAGGACGTAAAACTGCATCCATTAGTTACTGTCCTAAGAAACGTCAGTTCAGTTTTTTGGTATGAATGTAAGTCCTTAGTTTCGGGGTATAAATGTAAATGGTCCTACTTTTTTAGCCCAATCCTCTTCTAATGACTCTCTGGATCACTCTGACCCGGAGTGATAGTAACTGTTTTAATGGGTCCCAGCTATGGATAAAATAACAATTTTTCACTTTTTAGTGACTCTCTGGATCACTCTGACCCGGAGTGATAGTAACTGTTTTAATGGGTCCCAGCTATGGGTAAAGTAACAATTCTTTCCACTTTTTGTTGTGATCACAACCTAAACTTACAATATTGTTTATTAATCTAAAGTACTTAACTGTGAACAAAGTGATATGACTAATTTTTGTGGATATTAATTTTCTTAAAAAAAAAAAAATAATAAAAAAAATAATTGGGAATACTAAAGTATTTGTTATATATTAATATTAACTTAAAAAAAAGAAAATATATAAATTTTTGGAATTAAAGTATTTATTGAAGGAAGATTCCTTAATATACCCAAAATAAGGGGGGTGTTACAGTTTTTGTATATATATCAAACTAGTGAAAGTGAAAATGAAATTTTTATAGTCTACCAATAGAAGATTAACCAATCAGAAGCCGTAGAACATTGTATCCGTTATTATAAAGGCGGCCATCTTTGTTTACCCTACCGGAATGACCAGAGCCAACTTGTCAGGCGAACATGACAGAAGGAAGAACTACGCTCTGCTACTTTGCTGCGATATCCACTGCGAACCTGAACTACGCTTTCCTACTGTCTCCGAAATATTCACTGCCAACCTCTGGATTCTATACTCGAAGACGACCGTCATGAATTTGTAACAGAGTTGCCCTCATGGAGACAGAGTTTAGTTCTTGTAAGTCCACTGTGCGTCTGGGGGAGCCATCTTTTTTGGATGAGACTACCATCCTTGAGCATCAGGTTGTAGGAGAGCCCACTGGTACCAGTCCAGTTATACCAAATGCGACATCTTGATTGGGGTCTTGTTTTAATCTCTTTTTTTCACTGGTGAGGGACAGAGATCGATATGTGGACCGCTGATAGCGTCGCATCAGGGACGAAGGTAATGTCCAGTGACTTTCCTGTCTTGGTCGATAAGGGTTGGTGTGGGCACGTATTAAATGCACTGGACTTGAAATGGTTACATATCCATCGTTCCAGTAGGTGCCTGTTGGTTTCCGTCGGAAGGAACAGGATGGTACTAGGCATGGCTGGAATGGATTTTCTGTGTGGGCATCTGCACAGAGCATTTTCCTTTGCGCCCTTCAACTAGTTGAGCCGTAATGTCTGGGGTGGGAAATCAGGTGACAACAGATGTAGGTCCTTCAGGGCAGATTCAACACACCATTTATATGGGTTTAATTTGATTGTCTGTGATGCCACATATTCGTTGGCAAGCTGACACGAAGTACCCGTGTTAAATAAGTTTCAGACTATTATTTTTTATTTGCAGTGTATTTGGGCTCAGACCTTCTGAGGCTGACCTTTAGGGTCTGGACATAGACAAAATGTTGATTTTGATTGGCTGAGCCGAACGTGGGAATGAGTTATAGATTAATGTTTTTCGGGAGTTGCTTTTTAGACGTCAGACTAATGTTATAGACAAGCGTATGGTTGCAAGAAAGAAATACGACAACAGCAGAAATAGATTTACGTGATTTATTTCAATAAAAACTTGTGGTTTTGGGACAGCTACCTTGTGGTATAGTTCATAACCCGGCTGCCGATCTGGGTTGATATCTCATAGTAGTTCTTACTGGTTGGCGTGACGCTCTTCCTGCAGACTGCTGCTGACTTTGACAGGTCTCTTCCCTGGCCTCCTGTTGACTGCCTGGTGTTCTTCCGTGTGACCCCTTTTTATGGCGTTTTTATGGCTTAACAGGCTCGAAAAACGACGCGAGTATAATTAGGAGGGAAGCATTTTTATTGGTCGAAAGATAGAAACACTTTAAAATATTATTTTATTTTTCGACCGGAACTTGTGCGTCGGGAACATGCGTAAACGAAGATAATGGTTATTTTGTGACGGGGTCCTTGTCCTGTTCACATCCGGCTCTCGCTCTTGAATATGTTAGTTTATTTGCCTGTAAATCAGCCGAGATATGTCTTATTTTATTTCATAACAAGGCTCCCCTAGGTTTCGGTCTAATTTACAGTGAGTGTTATTCGTGTATATTTGGGTGATTAATTCATGATAAAGTCTCTGAAGCATGTGGGAAGTTGTCCTCGTGTTCTTCTTATTGGCATTTGTTTTGGTATGGAGTTATTTGCTGTCATATTTTATTTCATAACACTAACTAGACGTGGTAAGTTGCGTTTGTGCACCCCAACCAGTGGAGAAGGGTCTTTCGAGAGTTGGTTGTTACACGTGAAAGGAAATGAACGTGTTTGGAAGCGGCTCTAAAATAGGGGGGGTGTAACTCCCACTTGATATACCCGTCGATGTGGTTAATAAAATAATAGTTGTTAAAAGTTCTATTTGCTGATGCAAAGAACATTTCGCATCACCGACAAAGAGAAAAAGAAGATTGAACTAAAAACGACCAGCGATCACCGGCCAGACGAGATGAGACCAATCAACAACACCCCCACTACCAATGAAGGGTATTCAACATTATGCCTGTTTAGGGCGCAGTGACCAACAAGAAAGAGTGCAAGAGAATCATGGTTACAGCTCAAAGTCGAAATGTTGAACCGAATTTTCAGAAACGCTAAAGTGATGAAGACACGAGAAAAAAAGTAATTAAGATATGAAAACGAAAAAAAAAACAAAAAAACTGTAACTATTTTGAATTATGTTCTACGTTTAACGCGCGCACACATCTAAGCAATAAACCAGAATAATAAGTAATAATGGAAAAAAACTCTAGAAAAAGATTTTGATAGGAGGATTATTAAAAAAAGAACGAATAGAGAGAGAGAGAGAGAAAAAAAAGAAAGGACACACTGAACAATAGACTGATTTTTTTGATATTTTTATTGTTTGCTTTACAACGCAAATTTCAAGAAGAAACTACACGATAAGGAACGTTTATAAAAAATAGAACATTGTATATTTATTATCTTGTGAATAGGGTAAAAAGATTAATGTTTTTTGTTCGTTTAAGCAAAAATGTGATTTTGATAAAAAAGTCTGTGTTCGTTGTCTTTTAACAGAGTAGCAGAGTAATATATATTTGTATAGTTGCAAATGAAAAAAAGGGCGAGCAATTTAAGTTGAAAAAAGAGAGTGTGAATGAGGAATAAAGATAAAAGGAAAATGTACTTATGAATTGTTTTGAAGTCAGTTGTAAATTTGTTGTTGTTGTTGTTCCTTCCTACTCCACTTTTCGGCTTTTTGTGTAAGTTTGAGTCAGTGATGAAATTTACTGTCAATCTTCTGTGATCTTTTGCTCCCTTCTCTGACTGACTGACTGGCGACTGACTGGCGACTGACTTGAAAACTCTGTATTTATTGTTGAAGTTGATCGTTGCCGGGATGATCGCTGTTGGTTGTTGCAGTTGGTTGTTGGCAGGATCATCGCAGTTGATTGTTGCAGTTGATGTTGGTTGTTTGTCGTTGCCAGGATGCCAACTTGACGTGTTGGGAAGGAGAGAAGAGCTGGCGATGTTCGGGCATGTCACTGGTCCAGTGCAGGCGTTGGGTGTTTGCCGGTCGAGTCCGATATTAGTAACCTCCGTAAATAATTACTAACACAGTGTACGGGAAAGGTTAAGGACGACGTGCAGGCAGCCAGTAGGGACGGAATGCCGAGAGTTGAACAGGGCCAAGGAGCTAGGCGTAGGGCGAAGGAGAGAGAGAAAGAAAAGTTTCCAACTATCGTCAAGTTGGCAGACAAAAAATAAATGGGAGCGTAACTTAATACGCAGCCCGTTGATCGACGTCCCTGGCCGACGAAGGCCAGGGCCTACGTATCCGACCGTTTCAGTCGCCGACCGCCTCCTTTCATTGGTCAGAAAATTAATTTCACACCTTATTGTGAAATCTTTTTTTGGTCGTTTTGATCCGATTTTGCGGGTGTGCAAATCTACTTTGTGTTTTTTAATCATTTGCTGGAATATAGGATTTGTATCCTATATGTCCTTTTTATTATTTTGGTTAATTAAGTTATTAATTGTTGAATTTTAAGAATTATGTTTTGTTGAAAAGTAGGTTAGCTAATAAGTAGATTCGGCTTTCCGAATGTGTTTGGGTCTGTGTTGAAATGCTCACCTTTGCTATGTAGTTACGGACCCGATGATCTATGGTGAGTAGAATGTGGGCCCGTGATCCATGAAGTATTTATATCGAATAAATATACCATAAGATACCCCCCCGTGACATGTTTTGGGGCCCCAGATGGAATTGGTCAAGTGACTTGTGTGGGATGCCAAGTTGCGGTAACGATTAAGGCATAAAGGAAGCCTTGTAATCACGCTAGAGACAGCAATGGATTAGTTAGGAGGCCCTGAGCGGGTGTGTTTTTTCCTCCGTGGGTGGGGGCAGCCAAGGGCAGGAGAAAATGAATACAGTGCGAGTTGAGTTCTGGGTACACAGAAGCAGATGAGCAGATGAGCAGTAACTATAGGAAATTAATGGTGGTAAAAAATTGTGAAGATCTGTTCAAGTGAATCTGGTAATATGCAAAAAAAAAAAATAAATAAATAAAAATAAATGATTAATTGGTTGTTTGTATAAATAGTACTATAATGAACTATGTGCCATTTGTCCCTCTGAGTGGGAGAGGAGTGTAGATCATAGTATATTTAACGTGTAAAAAATTAGATGGCAAGGACGTGGCTTAGTTAGAATTGTTTGACGCTGTGGTGTGGGGTTTTTGTGTGTTTTTTTTGTCCAATATATTTATTTTTCAATGAATTATATGTACATTTTGCGTAGTCTCAAATGAAGAGGTAAGGAATTTTGTTCTCTTCATGAATATTGGATTACATCGGTGGTACCTGCTGACCTGGGTGGAAATTATATATTTGAGAGGTCAAAATTTACTGTCGGAGTGATTTGTGTCCAGACTGTCGTATGAGAGATTGACCTAGGGTTACGGAAGCTAGTGAACAAGAATGGACAAAGGATTGTCTGGTATTGTTTCTGTTGAAAAAAAAAAAAATGTTTGTGAAGCGTAAGAAGAAACTAGGTTGTATATTTTCATTCTTTTCAAGAATTGTATATTTGCATATTTGAGTGGTCATGTGACCGACGCCCAATGACAAAATTGTAATGCGCACGTCTTGTATACACAAAATTGTAGAAGGTATTTTAGAGTAAACAGTTGAAATATATTTCATAAATGGATCCTTTTTATGGATTGGTAAGGAGTTTTACATATAATGTAGTTGAAATAAAATTCATAAATCAATTGTTTTTTGATGGTTGGGTAAGTATTGTTAAATAATAGTTTCAGACTATTATTTTTTAGTGGCAACGTGAGGCTGACCTTTAAGGTCAGATGGTAGACAAAATAGGGATGTCGACTTTGATTGGCTGACACTGACATTGGTTTTTCGGGAGTTGCTTTTTGGATGCCAGAATAACTAGACGTGTTAGTTTGTGTTTGTGCACACCCCCACCAGTGGGGAACGGTCTTTCGAGTGTTAGTTGTTATACGTACTAGGAAGTGGACGTGTGGGATTTTCGTGTTCGGAAGCGGCTCCTAAAGAAGTGGTGTAACCCTCACTGGATAAAAGATGTACCCGTCGACGTGGTTAATAAACTAATAAGATTTAAAATCTCCTTTGTTGATATCTTTCATCTCCGGACCCCAAACCTTTTCGCTGGGAGAGGCTGAGAGAGAAGAATGCACCTTTGTTGCGGAAATGACTCCTGTCAACCAAGATCTCCCCAGAAAGAACGGGAGTATACAACATTCGTCCGAGCACCCAATTAGTTTTAATATATCTGCTCCATTTGTGTCAGCATACGCGAGCATGAAATGACTACCGGGGCTAATTGGACCAGTTTGGGTGTGTCCAAATGAAGAGTGGGTTTGATGCATTATAGTTCCTTCTATTGTCAGTGGTGGCAGTGGATCTGTGACACCTCCTTTAAATCGCTTTCCATTCCACGCAAGATGAGGCACAGCACCAGGCGGTGTGAAAAGGTTTTACGGCTCCGTTTTGGTCAGCCAGCATATCGGATGGCGCGGGTGGGGGGACTTTCTGATTAGTGTTTGAGAAAGTGAATGAATTACGCCTTGTCTCGGAACTTTTTGAACTGTTCGTGGTTCCAATTTCAATTTTAGTAGATTTCTAGCATACCCTCTTTACGTGACCCCTAATCCCGCAATTATGACTTACCAGATTAGCTGCTGGACAATCTCTCCTGGGTGTAATGTCTTCCTGTAACCCACACAAGGATTCTTATTCGGCGAAGAAGCGAGTATATTAGTTCTTCAGGGTTGTCGGAGCGCATCTGTAGGTAGAACGAGGTTGACGGGCTAACATCATTTAGGAACCGTTCGGCTTATTTGACCGTCGTTTCCAAGCTGATGAGTCGGGTCGAACTTTTGCTCGAGTGCGGTGAAGTTGGCAGCCTCGGCCAAAACTCAACTTGTTGCCGACTTCCGCAATCATCTGCCTAGCTATCATATCGCATCCCTTTGTGTTACCTGAGTTATCTGAGCGCAGCCTTCAGTGTTGGGACAATTAACTGCAAACGAGCAAAATTTGGCTTGAGCTCGTAGCCGAGCTAAAAAAAAGGAGTGATTGACTCAACTTTCGCCTGACGTGTGGAATGAAAGTCTGCCGGTGAACTTTCTTGTGCAATCCCTTTACCGCAACGAATGGGATGTGTGATAAAAACATTTACTCCGTAGCCGAATTTAAGGTTTCAGTCCCTATAAGGTCGAAAAAGAGCCTGTTGACTTCAGGCGAGCATGTCGATCTCAATTCATTGTGTATTTCGACTGATTTAGTAAGTTTACATATCTCTTTATACCGAGTTCAAGTGTCAAGAAATAATGTCCAGTCATTGTCCGTTGTTCGATGACAAGACAGTCTGTCTTTTTTTTTTGTGTGTGTGTTTTGTGTTGGACGTTTGCGTTGCATTAGGGGTTCCGTCCTCCGAAGCGTGATAGTTTCTCTTTGTGACTCTATCATTTGTTGCACGAGTTGAGCAATCAAATCATGTATTTTGCCTGGTACAGATGCCATTTATTTTTGTTAAAATAGTTCCACGTATTCGCCAGATCCTATTCACAGAGACATGTAAAATAACCACGACGGTAATGGTAGTATTGATTTTCAATTACCTTTATTATCGTACCAACAAGATACAGATGCAAAATATATTTTGGCCCCTGGCCAGCTCAGCAGTTTATATGACACTGAACGTGGTAACTTATGTCTGCCTGTGAAAGTCCCTCTATATCTAATGAGATCTTCCATTTCTACTCTACACCTTGAAGTTAAAGACACCGAGAAGAAGCGTGTTCGCAGAGGAAACTGTTTTCTCAATATATGTCCAGTAGTGATTTTTCAAGCGTAGCTCAGATGTGGCACAAGGCCGAAAGTATGGGGCACCCAGTGAGGATCGAACTCACTACTCTGTCGTAATAGTTATAGCGAGACAAGCTTGCTAACCATTACACCACCTCGAGGTGCCCAATATAAGACATTGGTCATGGAATTGATTGACACTCACAGAATGTCAGCTTAGACATCACCTTTCATTTCGATGTCTGGATTTAGTGTACGTTTAACAAGCAGCATTAATTCACCTCTGAAAGAATTGGTATATTGAAAGAATTTGTATAAATACCATTGTTATATTCCGTGCTAAGGGAATAAATACTTAACACCAGATGGATAATAAAAGAAAGGTTTATTGTACACAACAAGTACAATATGAAATACGGTACAGTTATACACACAGGTCAGTCTAGTAGTGAATGCCCCTAATTGGAAGGTCGGAAAGGCTTCTGTCGTCTTTGTCCCTCCTTTTCTCTCAAGTCTCTCGTAGACGGGTGACTTTATAGGTACTTAGTGTAATCATTCATGGGGGGTGACTGGTTATTCCATTACATCAACCATCTGGATGGTAAATTAGACTACGATCCCTTCGATGGTATTTATAGTTTGGTGGAGCAACTGCTTGTCATTAGTTTGTTCTTCAAATAAGTAAATGATTAATAAAAAAATAATAATGGTTATATTTTTTCTAGTGAAGCCTACTTGTCGTTCATTCTGATGATAAATCTTGGAAAAGTTAATTGGATGAGATGTTTATAACTTTCGGAATATTTTCCACCTGTTGTGAGGAAAATCCCGTCGATTTACTTGTAGCTGTTCTCAATTTTAGATCCGCTACACGTTCCATTATTTATCGTATCAGTTTCAATGAAAATTAGCTGATTGTTGTATTTCTCAATGGCAGCGTGTTCTTTATTTATTAACTTCATCTACCGCAAGGAAAGTATCGCGCCAGAATGTTTTTCTCGTCTGAGTCCACTGAATCTATAAATCAACAATCCGTCCTTGCATGGAATATTGCTGTCATATATGGTCTGGTTTTCTCGCTGTACGTCTCGTGGTTCTCGACAAAATCCGGAGATGAATATGCAAGATGATAGGTTCTGATCTGGCATCTAGTCTACAATTTCTATCACACAGATGTGCCGTGACCTTCCTCTGTCTCTTCTACAAGTATTTTCACGGCAACAGTTCCGACGAGCTACTTTCGCTGGTTCTCGGACTTAAGCGAGCTACCAGGCTAGCATCTCGTTCCCACCCTTTCATTGTTAAATGTAACCCACTCTTCTACTCAAACAGCAGCTTCTTTCGCACTTCCCATCTGTGGAACACCTTTCCCTTACTTGCCTCTCCGATGACTATAATCTTCAAATATTCAAGTGTAATGTCAATCGACATTTGACATCCTGATCTTGTTCCTCGTTCTTCTCTGTACCCTTTCCTAAAACACGCCTATTTACTCTTGTTCTCAATCCTTTGTAACCCCTTGCGTGCTAGTGGCACTCCTGCCTTGCTTGGATTGAATTACCTTAAAAAAAAAAACAAGGAACGGTTTTCAATACTGATCTAATTTTCCTTGCGAACTCTGTCGGGTGCATGCCTGATACAGTGTTAGGATTAGGTGTCATCCAACATACACGTAAAAACTGCTGTAATAACATATCCTCCATTAGTTTTTAATGCCCTTTGTGACTGTATCGACGAGCGTTCTGCTTGCCCATTCGATCCTGGATGGTAATGTGTAGTTTTGATATGTTGCATTGCAAAAGTTTTACAAAAACTTTCAATTGAATTGCGTGTCGTTGTTCGAAACAATGGTATCCAAGATACCATATCTGGCAAACCATTCATGCAAGACGTTTATTGTAATTGTAGAAGTTAGACGATTAAATAGTATACACCATTTACGAATCCCGCGAAATCGATGCGCAATCGACCACGATGCGTCTGTCTTTGGCCAAGGGTGAATTTAACTGATGGTGATTTTGCTGCCATCGGACAACCTCTGCACACTTTTTACCAATCGTTCTATGTCTTTGTCCATATTGGGCCAGTAGATGTAGCTGCGCATGAGAGATTTCATTCTAGAGATACCTAGATGACCTGAATTAAATTCTTTCAACATCCTTTTCTAAAGACACGCAGGCATTAACACTCTTTCACCATACATTAATGTGACAGTATTAACAAGGCATTGGTAAATTGGAGAAAAAAAACTTTAAAAATAAACTGGCAAGCAAGAAAAGAAACTCTGTTTTCGACAGACTGAAAGTGAAAACAAAACAAGGACAACGCTTTTTTTTTCAATAGACTAAAAGTGTACGGATAACAAGACAATGAAAATGAAAGGAAAGGATATTTGTTTTCTTTTCTCTCCCAGCTCGGGATTGAGATGCCGACGACGGCTAGCTTAGAAGCCATCTGTTTTTGATCAAATTAATATAAGTGATGGTATTTTCTAAAGTGTCCAATCGACCCCGCGCGGAAGAACAGATTATATTTTAACGACGTCACGTGCCGTCGAGGGAACGAGATAAAGCGTCAGTGGGCCACTCGTTGACTGAAGTGGGTAATAGGAAAGCCACCCACAAAGGTTAACAACAAGTCTCTAGCCAAAATTCGGGCTGTTGATGTTTCCAAAGGAAAATGGGAATTGAATTGTAGTTATATTTCCATCTGCCTAAGACGCGATAAAATTTATTAAAACAAAGTAATTGTCTCTTTTTGTCACTTGTTGACAAAAGAGCTGGTGAGGGGAAGAGACAGACGACAAATCCCAGATGCAACTGACTCCACAAGGACGCGATAAGAATTCCCTGTTGACGGACATTTCGGATGATAATTGAATTTAGCAATTTGGGCCAGACTACTAGCCTCAGGTTTGATCTGAGACAAAGAGAGAGGTAAAGACCCAGGTAGAATTTCAAGGCTAAAATATTTTCATGGTAATCCACCACCACTCCCCAAATTTGATCAGGCAATCAATTTCACAACCACCTATCGGTCCAGATGAGTGGGTATCTTAGAAGAAAAACCAGACGGCTCGTCGATATGCTGTTTGGTTTGCCTGTTGGTTAAAGACCCGCTTTACAAATATTTTTTTTGTAAACTCAGAGATGAGTTCCAGACTACAAACACAATCGGTCGGACTAAGAAATCTCGTCTGAAAATCACTTTCCTTGTACCAATTTATCGAACGTGACGAGGTTTCCCAAAAACCGTCTGCATTGTAGAAATTTGATTTTGTTGTATTACACATTGTAACTTACTTTGTTCCTTGTGACGATCTCGCCAAAGCTTTTTTTTGAGTATACGATTTGCCCGCCCTATGATCCATAACAAACACAACGTGAGCATTTAAACGTGATACTAGATCGACCATAGATTTGCCAGGTCTCAAAGGGCGGGGTTGACGTTTTATCCTATCATAAATTGCAAAATATTGTTATTTTTTCAATTTAATTTAATTTAGGCATATGGTTGGTTAGCTTGTCTCGCTACATTTACGACTGAATAGTGAGTTCGAAATTGAGCACCCCATTTTTCGACTCCATTAAGCTTCCCTTGGAAAAATCAATACAACCTTTTAAAATTTTTCTCCTTCAATTTCAACGTCAATAAAAATATCTTCCTGAACTTTCATTTCAATTCCTCTTGGCAGATCCTACGTTCAGAGAACGTTTTTGTTTCATTTTTTCACTTAATCATCTCCATTTTCAAAGGTTTAAGAGGTTCTCAAGCGGGATCCATATGGACCCTTTCACATTTACGCCACACAAAAAGATAGAATCCACAGTAATATTTTAGTAGTCCATAGAACAATTTCACTTGGGAGCGGTTGTTCAAACTGAGAATTGAAATTTCTACATTAAAAAATTAAAATATTCCAAAAAGAAAAACAACTCTGAAAGTAGCAGAAAGCAATCCCAAAATATTTTAGCGTCGCTTTTAATAACCTATTTTCATGGTAATAGATAAATCGGTGCAAAATATCTTCCAATCATTCCATACCTAGTTTCCCTCATTTTCTATAAATATTTTCATTTAATTTAGGGATGAGTCTAAATAAATATTCACTTTTCGTTGGTAATAAATCTGACCTGGTTTTACCTGTCTGTTTAAAATGGAATCCATTGATTTGAATATAATCGGTCCTGAATAGCATTCCAATCAGGCCAGTCTGAACGTTTTTCGTCTGTTCTATAAATATTTCAAATTCATTGAAAACTACATAATCGGTCCTGACCTTTTTGTCTTTATTCAAGACCCTGTGATATTACAAAAAAATTTTTCATGGTAATCCAGAAAATAAAAAAAAAATGACTGGCTATCTCGTTTCCAATCACTTTTCGTCGATATGACCTTTTTCTCTTCTAGGTATTTTTATTGAATTGGAGTTGAACGTCAACGGTCCTGACTAGCTATCTCGTCTACAATCACGACGATCCCAGGTTTCAGAGCGCTGTTCTATAAATATTTTCATTGAACACACAAACTTTTTTTCCTTTTTTCACACGCAGATGTTTTAAACGGAAATTTGGCAATAGGTAAAGCTGAACCATTAAAAAAAAATCTAATTTACTTTTTTCGACTCCTAATATTTAAAAAATTTAAATGCAGCATCAATCTTCTTCAAACCCTGTTCCTTTTTTTGTCTTTTCCTCAATGCTCATTTTTTTCGTTCACTTTCACTGGCTCATCTCCTAATCATGGCTAGTCGCCTTGGAGACAAAACTGTAAAAAAATATTCAAAAAATCCTTCCCAAAATATTTTCTGTTTAAATAACCTGTATAGATATTTAAAAATTCAATCATTCCATACTGGACATTTAATTTTTTTAATTTACATCTAAATAAATATTCACTTTTGTTGGTAATAAATCTTGTGTTACTGAATTAATCCATCATCATTACAACAGGAAAAATCTATAAAAAAATTGAATTCATTTTCGCATCATTTTTATTCGAGGTATTTTTTAACGATTGGGTTGAACAAAAATCACACAACACACACACACACAATTGTTAAAAATTTGAGAATAGATTTGAAATCAACTTTTTCTAATTTTAGTTTTCACAATCTCCTTTTAAGTAATTTTTGAATGCTGTTTTTAATATATTATACAGACAAAACTGTAAAGAAGTCATTTATCTGTAGTGTGTACTTCGAAATTTTTGTTTTGACTCATCTTTATGATATATATAGAAAAAAAAGTCAAGAAAAAAAAAAAACTTAAAAAAAACACAGTTTGCGTCTAAGTTTTATTTTTCTTTTAATTCAATATTTATCACACACGCACACACAAACATATATAAAATATATTTTATATATATATATATATATATTATATATCTGAATAAAGTTTCTTAGCCAAATATATATATATATATATTGTATTCATATAAAGATATTTTATATATATAAATTTTACACACATATATATATAATTTTACATTCATTTTCCGTAATTATTTACATTGTAAATTTGAAGAAATATATAATATCAAAACATATTTATTCTACGCACAAGAAAAATGTAATTTTATCACCGATTATTTGCGATTTTTAATTGGAAAAAAAAAAAGATTAACGAAACTTGTGTAAAATTTGTCAAACCCTGTGGGTTCGTACTATAGCCGTAACAGGTAACATCAACATTTATTTCTGCGCTTGAAAGGTAGGCTTTTTTTTGTCGCATTTTCTTGATTCCTGGTCTATATTTATGAATAATAGAATTGTTGACATGTTGTATTTTGCAACGAACGACGATGTTAAAAAATGCAGTGAGATACATTTGACGATTTTATAAAAATTGAGTACATTTTTAATTTAATTTAAAGATTAAGTTGAATATTTTATTTATTAGTACCATTCATAAGTCTTAAAAAAAACTTACAGTAAATTTAAAGTAGTAAATTATTGAAATAAAGAAGAATTTTGCTTTTTCACTATTATACATTGGTTTATTAATGATGTATGATTTTCTAGAATACGATCACAAACCCGTGTGGATAGTCATAAAGCCCTCGTATTTAAAATTAAAACCTGTTGTTGTCGTCGTTGTTGTCTTATCAAATATGTCAAGTACAAAAAGGAGTTATTTTTTAAATCGAAATTTTTTTTTTGTATCCAAATAAAAAATCCCAATTCAAAACGTATTTCAAAGCAAATTTTCTGTTTATTTTTTAAATTGCTTGTATGTAGGGAGGTATATATATATTTTTGAAAGTAAAATAAATCGGAGATAATTTTAATTAACCAACTTTTATACGCTGCGGTATACGAACTAGTAGAAAGAAAAAACAAAAACAAAAAAAACAAAAACACCAATTTGGAGTCGACCCCAATGTACATATGTATATGACTCCTTATACTGGGTAATTCCCTAAATTATTCTCTTAATTAATTTTGTGTTTTTGTTAATGTTAATTGATTTTAATATTTAAAATTATGTATACTGGTAATAAATATCTATTATTGTATCATAACAAAATAAGTATTTTTTTCATCGGTGGGACAAAAGGTACAATTAGCAAAAATCATTCTTTGTACATTTGCATTTATGGAAATAAGTCAATAATTGTAAGATGCTTCCTAATATTATATATAGTTGCTAATTAACTAATTATTGGACATTACTAACAAATTCCTTGCTAAAAATGCAGTAATTGTTGTTTAGTAGTAATTTAGGCCTCCACATGTCCGACCCCAGTCGCAGATCACAGTTGCATGGTTGTCAGGCCTAAAGGTATAATATATATAGACAAAATATATATCGAATATATATATATAATATATGGACAAAACAGATCGAATATATTATACAAGTATATTTTTAAGTCTGACCTTATGTCCACCACTTTAACTTCGGAAAAGAGGTAAGGATTTGTTTTTAAATTTCCCAAATAACCCATTTGTTATCACAAGTTATCCCCCATCGTCTGAGGAAGTACAATTCTAGTATTGAAACCTGAAAGCTTTTGTGTAGCGATGTAAAATGTTTTTATTATAATCTATTAAGCTATTAAAATAAAATATATATATATATATATATATATATATATATATATATATATATATATATCAATGCGACCCATAAAAACAATGCCCTCCCCAAAAATGACTTTAAATGCGTATGGATATATATATATGTGTGTGTGTGTGTGTGTGTGTGTGTGTGTGTGTGTGTGTGTGTGTGTGGGTATATATGAGGGGAACATATATGTGTATATGTGTAGGATAACGATATATAAATTTTTATACATGAAAAACATTTTTTGAAGAAAGATGTATGAGAAAGTAGAAAAAATTGGGTGTCTTAGAACTTTATCGGACGATGTGTGCACAGGTATATATAAGAAATAGTTGTATGTATATTTGTGTACATGTATGCATAAAAAAGGCTCTACGATGTGTGTATGCGCGTGCATACGCCTATGTCTGTATGTATGCACAGACATATACGAGTGTGCATGTATAGACAATCTGTTGAGTCTGGATATTGGAAGTGATAAAGTAATCTAATTTAATTTGCTTTATGATCACCACTTATCCTTAGAGATCCCAAGGCATTTTCCTCGCGTACAGTTTTATCTTTCTTTCATTCTAACCTGAGCAAGCCAAGCAGAGCAGGTGTTCTCGGTGAAACGTGTCGCTAATACATTTTCCAGTTTGTCTCATTAGACTTAGAGTAGACAACGCCCGATTTATCTGTGACAATGGAACTAGTTTTTTCATATTTCTAGCTTCTTTTACGTGCCGTGTCCCTTCAGGATGTAGGCGATCATGGCTCTCCACATCTTCCTGTGCTTTTTAATAAGTTTTGTCTTTTGTTATTTCTTCCAAACCCTGTTCTATTATCCATTTACAAGCATATTACACGCTGTTTTCCTCTGTTCCTCTTACCTTCAATCTGATCTTTGATTTTCTATGTCCTCATTCCCCATTACTTATCCCAGAAATTTCAATTGCCTCTTCGTGATGTTAAGTATAAGTTTCCATTTTGTTACAATTTTCTCTAAAACCTCGTCGTTGCTCAGATGTTTCGTCCATGGTATCCTCAGCATCTTTCTGTAGAACTACATTTCTGTTGGTCCAAGTATCTTCTTTATCTTTCAGGAGATTGTCCAGCATTCTCTGCCGTACAGGAGGACATATATCACATAACGGTTCAGTACTTTTTTCTTCGTTTCTAACGAAGTATTTCTGTCTCTTAATACTTTGCTTAGCTTTTGGAAGGCATATTTGGCCATCCCAACGCTTCTTCGGATCTCAGTGTCGCATTTTCCATCTTCTGTTATAGACTTCAAAGGGAAGACCATCTAATCCCGGAGATTTATCCAGGCCAACCTGCTTCAGCGCTTCCCATATTTCCGACTCTGTAATGGGACCCTCGCACCTAGCACTTCAACTGCTTCAAGGCAGGGAAAGTCGGCTAAATAACCGTCGAACCGAGCAGGGCTCGGACCGGGATCCCTGGTGAAAATTTCCAGAAAGTAATCACGATAAAAAAAAAAAAAATCACGAAAAGCCTGACATATGCCCGCGTAATTAAAATACAATTTCTAATCCCCTTTGAGTTGTGCTGGAATCTTTTGAAAACTTTTGTTTTTAGCGGAGATGTGTCGGCGATTAATCCTTATGGAAATGTAAAAATTTGCAACGTAAACATTTTTTCGAGTAAAATTTTGTCATGAAAATATTGGTGGTTATTACAAAAAGAATAACATTCTCTCAAATTTTTTAAAATAAACTATTCAAAAAAGTAAATAATTAATCAATATTTAGTGAAAATTTCATTTAAATTGGATAATTCCCTGACTAATTTAAAAAACAATTTTCTTTGACGGTTAGTGGCTCCCTGGTTGGGAAAGTTTTAAATCGACATGTAGTAGAGTGGGGTCGTATCAAAGTTTCGGAGGGGGGAGACGAGACCTTAGTGCCAGCCTTCGTTGAAGGAGAAATCTTTTGTTCCGATTATTAATTTATGGTTCGTTGTTAAGAAGTGGTTTTAGTGTTGTTTAACACGTGAAAACCACGAAGTTGATTGAAATAACCTCATGAAGAAAAAACTTTCTGAATTTGATGAAAGATGTATAAAACCCAAAAATGTCTAATGAATGTTACCATTT